>CAWUFW010008888.1:600000-838996 GCA_963921515.1 Calotriton arnoldi
ATCCGCTCATCGCCTTCCTGGTCACTGGCTAGTGACCCAGACTCTGTCCCCTCTGCTTTCAGGTTCTTCAGATCTTCGATCCACCTTTGGATCCACCCGACCACTTTCGACTTGGCCGCCAGCAGCACTTTGCAGCAGATCGCCATTGAAAACGACGACGAAACCCGACCCCGAAAGACACCTATGCACCCGGCTTCCCTGGGTGAGGTAACTCGAGTACTCCGGTGCTCCCGTGGGTATAGACTCTAGAACGACCCAGTTCTAAAGGGGTTTGCTCCAAGTCCTCCTCTAAGTGTCCCTTTTCTTTAAAACTCCTGTAGGAGAGTAGGATCTGCCTCTTATGTTGCCCCCACTTTTTTTCTGATGTTTACACTGGTTTCTGGCTATAGTCTGGCTGGGTCCCTGCTAATCAGGGCCCCAGCCTCTATGTTCTCTCTAAACGACTTGGAGTGCACTCTAGGTGCACTAGTGATTGGATACTGTGGTACCTTATGAGTCCCTAGTATATGGTACCTTAGGTACTAAGGGCATAGGTACTTCACAGGCCTACCAGGGGCTGCAGCATGTATTATGCCACCCCTGGGAAGCAGACTAAATCTGACACCACAGGCCTGCTACTGCAGCCTGGGTGAGGAAGTGCTAGCACTCCTCAATGAGATATAGGTCCCCTATATCTCTCCTGCACACACATATAAACCTATCAGTCACCCCTAAGGCAGGCCCTATCAATCCTGAGGGCAGGGTGCTTGGCTTCTATGTGAGGGGGTGCCTCTGCCTGAGCAGGGCCCCTCTGCAGCTCTCAGAGTCCATTCTCTGGTGCTGTTTGTGGATGCGGTTAAACCATATACTTTTAAGTGCATTATATCCTCGGGGTAAAATGCTAACTTTGGAATGGCTGCATCGAAACATGTCGTGTTTGGTGTCAAACATCTTGGAATACTACCCCCCGCCAGTCGTGGCGGCGGGGGTAGCATTCCACCCTTCTAGAGGGATAGACATGTACCTACTGTGGAAACGCGGTAGAATCCTGCAGAGCCCTGGCATCACAAAATGGATGCCACCAGTCACAGACACTGGGCTGCCCTCCTGCTGATGACCAACACTCGCAGTGGAGGAAGCCCAACAATAGATATCCTGTCCCAAGGGGGTGTGACCACCTTCCAGACAGGGTTTAGTGTATTGGGGCTGGGTGGGTGCACTCTTAGAGTGCTTTGAAGTCCTGCACTGGGGGAGCAGAGGGCTCCTCTGTGCATATGCCAGTTCAAACCGGCTCAGGGGCTACCTGTCCCTGCTCTGGCGCGAAACTGGACAAAGGGAAGTGGGTGTAGCCACCCACTCCCCTGACCCTCCCATAGGTAGGGTCATAGAGCTAGTCCCTCCCTTTCATTTAGTATAAGAGGGGGAACCTGTGCATTGCACCCTAGATTTCCCTGGACGACGCTCTGAAGACGAATCCCGGACCTTCGACGTTCCACTACCTTTGGAAGACTGAAGAATCTCCCTTGGAGTCAAGGAGTGACTCCCCTGCTTTGCAGGCACCAAAAACTACAAACGACAGTCGCAAACTACGCCACTCCCGCCGGAGTCCGAAGTCCCTGCAGCCCAAGAAGTAGATTTCCTGACTTCTCAAAGGCCATCTTGAGTCCCCAGCGAAGCTGAGGCCAGTGGACCCCAAGAGTAACGAGGAACCGCGACCCCTGGGTACTGTGCACTATTGTCGAGTGCAACCCCTTCACAACTTTCCACGAACTTGTGCTTTGGACCACGTGTGGTCCTAGCCTCCAGCAGGAATCCCTCTGAAGATCAGAGGCCTACCACGTCCCGAGTGACCGCGGGCCCCTGTGAGCGAATCCTCCTGAGGCATCTTTGCAATCCCTTGCCAGCCGGCTTGTGGGTCCGCAGAAGACTTTCTAAAGAAACCAAAGGGCTCCCCTGGTTGCTCCAGGCCTGCCCTGACTTACCTTCGCTGGGTGAGTCCCACAGACCTTGCTGGTCTGCGCCATTGCCTCTTCACATTTTCCCCAAGACTTGCTGTTACCAAGGCTTGTTGGCTCCGATCGAGTTGCCGACACCGCAGTAAGCTGCAGACATTGTGGGATACGCCGAATCCAGCTCCTGGTCATCGTCGACGCCTCCTGGACCTCGTGGCTGAAGAGTCAAGGCAACCGTGAATGACCTGAATCTTGCGATGACGGTGGGCATCCATCTTTCTTGCCCCGAGTCACTGCCAAGTGACTTTGAACACTGTCCCCTCTGCTTTCAGGTCTTCCATCCTCTGAATCCAGGCTTGGATTCCTCCGGACACTTCTCCTGTCGCCGCAAGCAGCAAGTCTTCACTGGCTCCCATTGAAAACGACGCCGCGACCCGACACCAAAGAACACCTATGCACCCGGCTCCCCTGGGTGAGGTAACTTCAGCACTACGGTGCTCCTGTGGGTGTGGGCCCTAGAACTACTTACCCTGTAAGTGACTTGCTTGTAGCTTCCCTAGAAGTGTCCTAAAACTCTCCTTTTCTAAGTGCGACAATTGCGCTGACTCGTACAGGGTTCGCGTCTGTGTTAGACACACCGCGTCCATCTCCTTTGTAAGACTATCTAAAACTGTATCCTTCGACTCGTACTGAGTCCGATCGATGTTCGCCTCGAACACCCAAAGGGCCTGTAACACTGAGATCTCCATTGCACTGACTCGCACAAGGTTTGCGTCTGTGTTAGACACAGCGCGTCCATCTCCCTTGCAACTCTATCTGTGACCGCGTCCTTCGACTCGTACAAGGACCGATCGGTGTGTTCGCCTCGAACACGCAAGGGACCTTTAACATTGAAATCTCAATCGCGTCTGTTCGCATAGACTCGTACAGGACTCGCACCGGTGCCAGGTCACCGCGTCCCTCCCCTGTGGGTCTCCTACAATTCCTGGGGTGGTACTTGAGGGTCCCTCGATTCTAGATGCCCTAGACCTAGGTCTAGCAAACTAAGATTGTGATATTCGATTGTGCTAAACTTATTTTGATAACATTTGACTTGTACATATGTTCCTGACCCCTAATCTCATAAAGAGATTAGTAGGGAGTGTTTATTAATAAATACATATATATTTGATATATATACCTGTGTGGTGTCTTTTCATTTGGTGATTCAAGAGATTGTGTGGTAAAACAAGCTGCTTTACATTCCTTCAAGACTTAGCCTGAAGGCTGCTCTCCACAGCTACCACTAGGATAGCTTTCTATACAGGTTGTCTTAAACCTATCTACCATAAGAGTCGAATTGTTCTGGTGCAAGGTGTCCACTTTAATTAGTGAACAGCATATGCCAGGCCAACTTCTCACAACTCCAACCGCGACATTCCCCATAGAAGTCAACGGCGGCTCGCGGCTGTGTTCTCACACTGCACGCGTCCCCTGTGGGTCCCCTGTGTCACTACCTTGGGTGGTTCCTTGAGGGCCAAGCACTTCTACAGGCTCTAGGCCTTGTGTCTAGCTCAGTCATGGTTCTTATACCACTTTATTGGTATATGGTTTGGTACGCCCCTAGGGCTCAAACGTGTATTTGTGCTATTACTGTTGATAACTAACTTATAACTTATGTACTTCGAACTCTAGCCTCATAAAGAGACTAGAGGGGTGTGTTTAGCAATAAATACATATATTTTGAATATATACCTGGTGTGGTCCTCTTTCATTTGGTCACTCAAGAGATTATAGATTGGTAAAACAAGCTGCTTTACATTCCTTCAAGACTTAGCCTGAAGGCTGCTCTCCATAGCTACCACTAGGATAGCTTTCAATAAAGGTTGTCTTTAACCTATCTCCAATAAGGGGTTGTTTGGACTGGTGCAAGGTGCCCACTATAATTAGTGGACAGCATATACCAGGCCAACTTCTCACATCCACCACTCAGATGTTGAGCCTAGCAAAATACAAAGCAGCAACCGTTCACATGTCTCTGTTGTAAGTCTCTCCATATTTCTAAAAGCATGGATGCATGTGTATGTACCTTTTGCTAGTGACACCATATATAAAAGAAGCATGCAAATAGATGTATACTTTTGTTTTACACATGTAACATCTTCAGATGGATAACAAATATCAGAATACCTGTGTAAATACAGACAAACCTCAGTCACAGCACCATGCAGACCTTAAAACTTGAGAGACTGCACTTCACATTTCAAACAGACACCTACATTTATGCGGCGTACTTCAAGTGTACCTTTCCACAGACTCATACAAAGTAGCCTAATCACTAATCTCTCTCCTAACATGTCTTAAACCTGACTTTTATGCTGCAGCTTCACCATTCTGCGACTACTTAGAGTGTTAGGCATAGCCAAATATAAAGCAGCAACCCATCGCATGTTTCAGCTGTATGTCTCTCCATATTCCTGAAAGCATGCATGCATATGTCTGTACCTTTTGCTAGCAGCATCATATTTAAAAGAAATATACAAATAGATGTATACCTGTGTTTTATACGTGTAGCATCTTCAGATGCATTACACATATCAGAATACATGTGCAAGTAGAGACATACCTCAGTCACAAGACCATCCACATCTTAAAACTTGATATACTGAACTTCACATTTCAAGCAGACACTGAAAATTATGCGGTATATTTAAAGTGTACCTTTCCACAGACTCATACAAAGTAGCCTAATCACTGATCCCTCTGCAAACATGTCTTAAACCTCACTTTTCTGCTGCTCCTTCATCATTCTACGACTTCTTAGGGTGTTGGGCCTACCCAAATATAAAACAGCAACCTTTCACATGTTTCTGCTGTAAGTCTCACCATCTTCCTGAAATCATGCATGCATATGTCTGTACCTTTTGATAGTAGCATCATATATCAAAGAAACATTCAAATAGATGTACACCTCTGTTTTACACATCTAGCATCTTCAGATGCATAACACATATCACAATACATGTGCAAGTAGACACATACCTTAGTCACAAGACCATGAAGACCTTAAAACTTGACAGACTTCACTTCACATTTCAAACAGACACCTAGATTTATGCGGTGTACTTCAAGTGAACTTTTCTACAGACTCATTCAATGTAGCATAATCACTAATTCCTCACCCGACATATCTTAAACATCACTTTTCTGCTGGTGCTGCTTCACCATTCTACTACTACTCAGGTATTGAGCATAGCCAAATACAAAGCAGCAACCCCTCACATGTCTCTGTTGTAATTCTCCCCTTATTTCTAAAAGCATACATGCATGTGTGTGCACCTTTTGCTAGTGCCACCATATATAAAAGAAGCATACAAGTACATGTATACCTGTGTTTTTCATGTCTAGCATCTTCAGATGGATAACACATATCAGAATACATGTGTAAGTAGAGACATACTTCAGACGCAAGACCATGCAGACCTCTCTAAAAACTAACAAACTACAATACACATCTCTACATTTAATAACATATTTCAAACATCACAGTTCTTGAATAATTTTTAAAGTTAGAAAATAAAGCTAATACTTAATACACCTCACAAATTTGTAACTCACCTTTCAAATAATATTGTAGAATATGAAATATCAGAAACTCATAAAAGATTTTCTTTTGCACACAATCAATGTAATGCACCACTCTCAACAAGGTAAAACCAGTAATGGCAAACCTTCCCTCTCTTTCTCCACACAAATAAATGTAAGTAGCAAATCACATTCCTTCCTACATTATTTCAAATTGTGAAACACATTTCTATTGGTTAGACATAATAACCCTTAACAACTGACTTCTAAAAGTGGCCAAACTGGTTCAGTAATTTTTTGGAGTCGCGACTCCCCCGTGGTGCCGCAGTGTCGCGTCGCGATGGAGCCGCAAATCCATACGGGAGTTCAAAACCTATTACTAATAATAATATTATTATTTTTTAAGAACACACCACTTCTAAACATACTACTGATTTGGGAAATCTTACTTTAATCGCATATCACTTATATAACTTACAATTTCATATTTTAAAAGCACAATTAACTTTCAACCCTTCCCCCATTCTGCTTAATCCCAGTTTCTATAGTAACAGTTTCTGCAACATTCAACTGAACTGGCACAAGTTCACCATATTTGCAAGTTCAGCACACAAGCTTACAAATGCAAATAGCAGGTGTGGTTGACTTTTGCAAAATATTACCTTATCCTATCTACTGTACCTTTCAAACATTTTTAAATAGCCAAAAAGAAACATGCTTTTTTAAGAAAGTAACATGCATCCTATTTTTGAGTGTACAATGTTCATGAACAGCCAAACAGCTATCTGCTTTTTAAAAAACAGCATCTTGTCTACCATTTTAGATACCTCTCATTCTACCAACTGACTACCTCAGCTACAGACATCTTCTCATTACTTCCAGACATCCCTTCAAGATGCCTACCGTATGGATTGTAGGGCAGAGCTATGTTTTCTGGTGCAAAAGGTATGATGAACACAGAGGTATTGACAAAGACCTAGCTTTGCAAAATGTGGATATTAAATAGATTGCACAGAGAGGTTTAAAGTGGCACCAATTGATGCCTTTGGTTAAAACCTTTTTGCATCTCCAACCCCCTGGCCTCATGATTGTGTACTGTGGTGGCAATGACCTAGAGTGGAGTAGGACTGGAAATGCTGATGAAGGATACCTTTGCACAATTGATGTTGTTTTCCCCCCAAACTGTCTTTCTATACTCTAATATATGCCAAAGACAGAAATGGAAGTGGTCAAATCAATTCTGTCCACATATTGAGAAAGCTAGAAAGAATGTCAATAAAGCTGTTTCTGCTTAGCTCAGAGACCATTGGATGGGCTCCATCTATAACACAATCTACGTTTTGATATGGATGACATCTACAGAAGTGATAGAGTACACTTCACAGATCAAGGGAACAGAGTCTTTCTCAACAACCTAAAGCTGTGCATACACACTTACATATAGCTACAACAAACTCATAATGAAAACAAGGGCTCTTTTTAGAGTCACCCTATAACACAATAGTGAATCTAATATATTTTCACACATACATACTCTTTTTTAATTTTTTGTGGCTTCCCGCACCCATCACGAATCTGCAAAAGCATGAATTCAATGCACTACAACACAATACACTTTTCAGGTTTAACTTTAAATTTTTAATTTTATATATTTTTACTAACTCTATCAAATGTATTCTTATTATTAACTTCAATCACACTACCTCTATAAAGCAACTTCACAAATGCAACACTACCTTCTAAATTATATACTACTAAAAAATGTATTTGAGGTGGATCCGCGAATCCACCGTGACGTTACACCGGGGCCGTGCTGAGAGCCGCAATGGGTCGCGACCCCAAAATCGAAAGAAAAAAAAACGCCCCACTTCCATTATTCGATATCCGCAGTGAATATCGAATAATGAAGTCGGCTCCCGCAGGAGGCGGTGCTGGCAGGGAGCATGGGGGTCTTTAAAAGAGTGAACACATTAAACAGACTTGTGGGGTCTAAGCCAGTTTTATTCCCTACAACCAAGGAAAGCCTGGGTACATATTTAAAAAATGTAATACAAATTAAATAAACACAAGTGTGTGTTCAAATTAAATAAATGTATATACTAATCATGTCTGTAAAAAACACACCATATTCTTAGTACATATGCAGCTCTGACAAAAAAATAAATACATGCAAATCTTTTGTGAGTCTGGCACAATGGTGCACCTGTGTGCTTGTAGATTATACAAACTAAGCAATATCTAATGTCAGGTGTCTTAGTTGCAAAAGAACTTCATACAAGGTATTTTGCAAGCACTGGCTATACATCGCCATACAGTGTATTGTCATGTTGGAAACAAATGTTTCAACATAATGATAAATACCATATAAAAAAAGTAAATTGGTAATACCCAGTTTGCTCAGCAGACGTCAAGTAAATTAGCAAATAATCATGATCTTACCATAACACAAACTATTTACCTTGTGCTTGCTGCATCGCCGAGTTGGCGATGCAGCGAGCGCAAGGTAAATAGCTTTATTTATTTATTTACTTACTTTACTCCTGCCCGTCGGATGTCCGACTCCACTACCTTCCCACCCAGCCCCTCCCAAGCCCCGCAGCACTCCCTCTGCCAGCCACCACTGCCATAACATAATGGTGAATCAAGATTAGGAATACAATGATATAGGAAAATATCAGCTTTAAGGTCCCATGACTCAAAAAGTAAAACTAAGAATACAAAAACTGTGAATGTGAGTGAAAGTAAAAATAAAATCCATAAAATAGACACACCGCTAAGCATGTAACCCCTCTAGAAATTAGCTTGTCATCAAATTCATCTGTGTAACATTTTAGAAACTCACAAGAAATAGGGTAAATGGACCATTAGCATGAGCAGAGACAGCCTGGAATTTCAGAGTGGACAGGAGATCTAGCCTAAATGAAAGTGGAGTTCCTCATTCTGGTTGAGGCCGCCAGGATGCTTGCTGTTGAGATGAATGATGTACTCTGGTTCCAGCTTCTTCAAAGCCCATTCCCTGTCACCCCCTCTCACACTTATTGTAATCTTGTCAATTGCAAAAAATGAAATTTTGCCAATGTCGGACCCATGCATCTGATTACAGTGCCTAGCCATTGGGTAACTCATGTCATTATTCTTGATGGCACGTACATGCTCAAGGATCCTTTTCTTGACTGGGAAGATGGTGCTCCCTGCATAGCACAAACCACATACGCATACCAGAACATAAACATAAAAATCAATGTTGCAATTTAAAAATGTCTTTATCTTAACTTTCCTCCTTGTTGGCAACAAATATGTCTTTTTGCTAGCACTATGGGCACACGCCTTACACCTAATGCATTTGAAGAATCCAGGCAGATCTCTCAGCCAGGATCCTGGGTTGCCCTGCTGCTGGTTGGGGTAACTATGTACTGACATGTCCCTAATGACGAGATCAGATCTGACCAAGTGGCAATGTTTTTTACAATTTTGGAAACCGCGGTAAATTTGCAATTAAATGTGGTGATAAGCCCCACTTCCTTCCTTCTTTTTAGGTTTGAGAAGACTGTCCCTGTTGATAATTGATCGCCTTCTCTGGATATCCTCTTAATTTGAATCTCCCCACCATTCTACTTTCCTCTGCTTGAAAATGCATTGCTGGTACTGCAGTTCCTTTTTGGCCTTAGGAGTTCCCCATATCAGTGGCGTAGCTAGGGGGGGGCCATGGGGGCGGACCGCCCCAGGCGGCATGAGTTTTTGGGCGGCAGCCGGCCCCCCTTCCCCCCACTCTTACCTGCGGCCGTTGCGGCCGCTACCACCCCCCCCCCGCCCCCGCTCTTCTATCTTTTTGCCGAGGACGGCAAACGCAGGGGCCGCCACGGGCAGCCTAAGGCCTAGCTACGCCCCTGCCCCATATGGAATACTCCACTTGAGTTTGGGAGGAGGGTGACTGCGAGCGTGCAGGATGCTCTTGCCACAGTAGCTTTCCTGAACAGACAGGGTTATATGCTCTCGCCTGCTACATCGACCACAACATCCAAAAATTCTATGGTACTTGTGTCTGTCCTGTTGGTAAATTTGAGGTTCAGATCATTGTCTGCTATCCACAACAAGAAAGCGTCCAACGACCTCTGTGTGCCATCCCAAATCAGGAAAATTGAATCTATCTACCATTTCTATAGTGCCAGATGCCTTGTCCACTCTTCATTTGCTTCTGACCATATGTGTTCTGATTTCCACCACCCCATAAACATACCAGCATAACTGGGAGCATAGCAACTTCCCATGGCAGTCCTGGTTAGTTGCTTATCACACTGGTCTTCAAACAGAAAGAAATTATGTTCTAAACAGAAGTGCAACATCTCAATCAATAACATGGAGTGGTCATAATCGGATAGAGATTTATCCCTGAAAAAATGTCTGCACGCTCTCAGTCCTAGTTCATGATCGATGCAAGTTCTCAGTGAAACTACATCGATCATTGCTAAAATGTAACTAGATTTCCAGGGGATATCTTGTATTTCGGATATAAACTCCATACTGTCCCTGCAATAAGATGGTAAATTGATGACATAAGGGCACAGAAAATAATCTAGGTAAATAGATGTGTTCTCCAGTATGATGTTATTGGCAGATATGATGGGCCTACCTGGGGGGGTCAGTGTAATGCTTGTGTATTTGGGGCAACATATAAAAACTGGGTGTCACGGGTTTCTTAACAAGCAAGAATTGCATCTCGTCTGAGCTCAATAAACCCCTCTTGTGCCAGCTGGAAAGCATCCCGTGGTACAGTGCGACAGTTTGGCCTTTTCAATGTTGCAATGGATTGGATATCACCACATTGCCGCCCTTGTCTGAACGTTTCACTACAAACAGGCTTGATTTCCTCAATGATTCCAATTGTTCTCGTTGGCCTCTGGTAAAAGTTTTGGCAAAATGGCTGCTGCCTTGCTTCCACAATTCCATGAGGTCACGTAGAATGACCTCAGGGTATTTGTTGATATTGTCATAGTGGGTTACTGAATTACATATGGACTTGGGTTTAAAATCATTCCTGCTCATCCTGTCAATCTCAAAGCCCATATTGCAAAGTAGTTCTCTCTCATATTCCCAGTCCTTTATCCCCAGTTTGAATTCCCTGAAAGTGGCCAAGCCTTCAATGTCATCGATAGATAAAATATCAGAAGTGGTTTCTGATGATATGTCGAGAATTGCATTCCCTCCCACCGTGTGTTTGTCTTTTTTCTGAGTAGAAATTTTGAGCAGTTTCAATTTTGTGATAAATAGGACGATTTCAATGTGGGTATGGGAGTAGTCAAAGTTTGTAAATGGGCAGAATGATAAACCCAATTCCAATAGCAAACGCTCGTTTTGGGTGAGTTCTTAAGAAAATAAATTATCTATTGTAGATTATTCTCACCTTTCATCTGTTTCTCTTGCTCTGCTGTGTGCCATTTCCATGCAGCCAGTTGTCTCCTTTTGGCTGTGCCTCTCCTCTGTTTTCCTACCTCTTCCTTTTTGCGGATTCTTTCATGGTGCCTGGGTCTGCCTTAAAAAACAATATCCTGGAGGCGGTGGTCCCAGGGGCTGCAGGGGAGGAATACAGCCCCCTGCATTAACTGACATTAAATCATCAGGGAGGTGGTCACCCCCAGGGCTGCTGGGGGGGTCTGCCCGACCCCCCACATTGTTTTCTGTTAAAGCCCCAGAGAGGTGGTGGTCCCTGGGGCTCGGGTGGTAGGAGAAGCCCCCTCAGTTAAAAATAAATGAGCCCCAGGGAGGTGGTGGTTCCCAGGGCAACTGGGGGAAGGCCATACAGGCCTCCTCCATATTTGTTTTTAAACAAGCCCCGGAGGTCATTGGCCCCGGGGCAATATTAAACACCAGGAGGGGGGCACATGTGCCCCCTCCCTTATTTAAAAACATGCCCACTCAGGGGCCGATAATTAACAAACTGTTTTTTTTATTTTTATTTTTGGCGGACTCCGCTATATACTTTAAAAAAATGCTTTTTTGGCCCTCTGAGAACCCCCAAGAAGCCTAGGGGGTCAGGTTATTTTTACCCTGTGCTCTTTTCTTTTTTTATGTTTTTTCTGGAATCCGGCTCAAACAGAGTCCCAAGATGCCTGCCACCACTTCCTTGTTTGAAGTGTTGGCAGCCAACCAGATCTCAGCATGAGATTGGGAGGAGTCACGGACCCTCCCCCTCCCCTTTCAAAAAAAGCATGGCCCCGGGGGATGGCGTCTAAAGGGCCAAAATCGGCCCAGGGAAGGGGCCCATGTGGTCCATATCCACAAATAAATAATTTAAATGAAAAAAAGCCTGACCAGCAAGTTGCCGGAGGCCCAGCCCCCTTTCAGAAGCTTTCTGCATACGTGCCTCCTGGTGCACTACTGGTTAGTGGATAAAGTCCCTTGGATGCTGAGCGTCCTTAGGGCCAGAAACCCCTTCTGTTACCTCCAGTAAGTCCTACAGAGCTGATTGCTGAGAGCTTGTTGGAGGCCCGCCCCTTTTTCCACCACTCTGCAAACGCGTTTCCTGGTGCACTACTGCATATTAGCAGCTCCCTCTCTGTCAAATCAATGCCGGCTCCCGCAAGAGGCTCTGACCCTTGAGGCTTCCCCCGCGGTCTCCAACACATCTAAGTGTGTACCCTGGGTGGGACTAGGGCACCCACACTAGAGGCTGGGCACCAGGGTAGGAGGTCCCCAAGGATGAAGTCCCCTTGGATTCTGAGGGTCCTTGGGGGCCAAGAACCCTCCTGTTACCTCAAGTAAGTCCCACACAGCAGGATTGCTGAGGGCTCGTCAGAGACCTGCCCCTTTTCTCCACCACTCTGCAAACGGGCCTCCTGGCACACTGCTGGTTGGGGAATGTAGTCCTCTTGGATGCTGAGGGTTCTTGGGAGCCCAGAAGCCCTCATGTTACCTCCAGTAAGTCTGACACATCAGGATTCCTGAGAGCTGGTCGGAGGCCCCGCCCCCTTTCTCCACCACTCTGCAAATGAATCTGCTAGCTAAAAAATGATAGAAATTCACTTAACAAGCGAAAGGTTACAGGGATGTTATAGTTAGTAAATAGAATTTAAACAACCTTAGAAATTCACAAAAAAAACAAAGGTTACAGGGACGTTAAAGTTAGGCTCAGATTTCAGTATTGCAAAACCAGAGAAATTCAGCAGTTATAGTTAGCTGAGCTAAGTATAACTTACTCCCTCATAATGCACTGCTCATGACCTCACATAGTACATCACTCATGACATGGTCAGTGACATCACTGATGACATCACTGATGACATCCCAAATGACATCACTGCTAACATCACTGATAACATCATCCATTGACTGTGAGTGTTTTCTAAAAGTTTCTGAGTGTTAAACATATATAATAAGATATCACAAAAGTTAAATTAGTTTACTTTGTGTACTACTGATGATTGCTTTTTATTTTAAAACATAGATTATGTAAGTGTCTTTGAAACTGTGTATCTCCATGCGTGAGTGGGTGTGTGTGTGTCTGTATGGGTGAATAAGTGGGTGTGTGAGTAGCTGTATGGCTAAGTAGATGTGTGAGTGTCTCTATTGGTGAGTGAGTGGGTGTCATGAGTGATGTAATATATGATGTCATTAGTAGTACATTAGTCATAAGTTACAGTTAGCTCAGGGAACTATAACTTCTAAATTTCTATGGTTTTATACAAGTGAAATCTGAGCCTAACTATAGCTTCCTTGTAACCTTTACTTTTTTCAGTGAATATACATATATGGTAGCCCAAATATAAAAGCTAAATTCAAACCTCCAAAAAACCAAACCAAGATATACAAACCAGGAGAGAAAATATCATCAACTAATTGCGAACCTCCGAAATGATAAGCAAGTAGTGGTCAGAAACTCAGATAAAGACGGCAACATCGTCCTCTGGCCACTTAAAGACTACATGGAAGAGGCTTTATTCCAACTCAATGACCTTGAGTGCTATAGAAAGAGCTCAATGCAAGCAGTCAGAAATACCCACAATGAATTCTGTGCCAAACTCCTAGCCTGGAAAAGTGCTGGTCTGCTGAGCTTAGAGGAATATAAGTTTTTAAAAAAAGAGCATCCAATCATGCCAGTTATGTATTTTATTCCCAAAGTTCATAAAAACTTACAGAAAACACCAAGCAGGCCCATTATATCAGAGTGTGAAGGTCCCTTCGAAAATATGTCTCGTTACATAGACTATTTCCTGCAGGATTATGTGAAGAATCTTCAATCCTATGTTCAGGACACAGGAGACTTTCTACGCAAAATACAGGATATACAATGGCACAATGGATACACCCTAATGACTCTAGATGTCACATCGTTATGTACGAGCATTAGGCACAGAGATGGTATCCGGGCAGTGGAGTATTTTCTCAAGAATAGATCAATGAAGTTTGCACAGCAAGATGTTGATCAATATTCTTTCGTTCTGTCTGGAGAACAATTTATTTATGTTTCAGAACCAGATTTATCAACAGGTTCGAGGGGTCGCAATGGGGGCCAGCTTCTCTCCCAGCTATGCCTGCCTACACATGGGCTAGTGGGAGGAGCTGGTCAGCAAAAAGCAATTTGGCCACCAATTTCACAACCATGTGGTTACCTGGCTCAGATTTATTGACAATCTATTTATAATCTGGCAAGGGACAGAACAGAGCGCATTGGAATTTGTTTCGCAAATCAATTAAAATAACATTCATTTGAATTTTACAGCTACCATTAGTCCTGAGATGGTCACCTTTTTAGATGTTCAAGTTTGTGTAGTGAACAACAAAATTGTAACAACCTCATACAGAAAAGAAACGGCAGGGAACTCTGTGTTACATGCCACCAGTTTGCATCCTATACATTTAATACAGAGCATTCCGTATGGAGAAATGTTAAGGATAAGGAGAATTTGTAGAGATGAGGCAGATCTGGTTGTGAAACAAAATGAAAGCAAGAAGAGATTTTTGGCAAGGAGTTATCAAATGAAAACAATTGATGCAGCTATTGCCAAATCTAGATTGCGGCCCAGGTCTGATCTTTTAGCTAGGAAAAGGGAAATTGGGAACTCATACAATGCTATCAATATCATTCAAGGGATGGAACCTACCAGACTATTTCTAACTTACACCAAGCAAGAGAAACAGTTGAGGGGTATCGTAAAACGTAACTGACTAATCATCCTGGATGATCCCATCATAGGCAACCTCTTACCAAAAACACCCTCTATTACCTACAGAAAGACGGCGCGCCCGCAATGCACTGCTGATGACGTCACATATTACATCACTCATGACATGGTCAGTGACATCACTCATGACATCACTGATGACATCTCAAATGACATCACTGATGACATCACTGATGACATCATCCTTGTGATAGAGTGGCAGACCTCCTCTCACCCTAATATAACCTTTGATACACACACTCAAAAATAGAAACTAACATTTTCAAAACAATGGACATACCAATACCAGTTACAACACACCTATTCAGTAATTCCAAGATCTACACACACATCCACTCATTCACCAACAGTCCCTATACAGTCACTCATACATGTACTCACTCATCATATGTACTCATACACCTATACATCCTGTTACACACCGCCACTCATCCATAGAGTTACTCACACACATAGTCACACATGCAAACAAAGTATCAAACATCCATTTACTTGCATATACAGTTATACACACACTACCACACTTACTTCTACAGAAACTTACACATACTTACTTTCTTAAACAATCACTTATAGAAACACCTACTTATTTGTACAGGAACTCTTCCAATCTCTCACTCTCACATATACTCACTTATATACACCAATACTCACATATACTAGTTTAAAACATATGTAGTTACTCATAAAGACACTATTGAGACACTATTGAGACAGTCATTCACTCACTAACACACCCATACACAAACTCATCCACCTATACAGTCCTGCACACATGCTGTCTTCAACACATACAAACAGTGAGTCACTCATTCATGCATTCATGCATCTATGCACTAAGTAATACCCCCCACCGAACCATACAGACACTCAGACACTCATACTGATACTCAAAAACCAACTAATAACCCATATAGACACTCATGTAGCTACTCACCAACCCATGCAGCCACTTATACACAAAGTGAGAGACTGATACAGATATTTTCATATTTAAACATTACTCACTAACCCATGTATTTACTAAGATACACTTAGTCAGTTATACAATCAATTTTACAAAAAAATCATCCATTTAGACACTTATATACGCATTTATTCTTCCATCAACCTTGAGATATACATATATAAAACATATTTAATTTTCAGAAAAACACACATTCACTGGATGATGTCATCAGTGATGTCATCAGTGATGTCATTTGAGATGTCATCAGTGATGTCATGAGTGATGTCACTGACCATGTCATGAGTGATGTAATATGTGATGTCATCAGCAGTGCATTGCGGGGGCGCGAGTTATAGTTAGCTCAACTAACTATAATGGCCGAATTTCTCTGGTTTTGTGCGAGTGAAATGTCCAACTAACTATAACGTCCCTGAAACCTGTGGTTTTTTCAGTGAATTTCTAAGGTTTTTTAAATGCTATTTTCTAACTATAACGTCCCTGAAACCTACGTTTTTTTTCAGTGAATTTCTAAAGTTTTTTAAATGCTAATTTCTAACTATAACATCCCTAAAACCTGTGGTTTTTTCAGTAAATTTGAAAGGTTTTTTAAATGCTAATATCTAAGTATAATGTCCCAAAAATACTTTTTCTTATTTTTAATATTTTGTAAAAATAATGTGATGTTTTCTCTTTTCTAAAATATACATTTATTTATTTTTTTAAAAGTGAATTTGCGTACCCATTGTGTACCAATCACGGTGGTTGCGCGATTTCCAAAATTTTGCCGCCATATTGGTTAAGTCGTGTACAATGCGCGTTTGGTAAGCGACGGGTGCACGAATCTCGGCCCCGCATAATGTCACGTGCGTATTTCCGGGGGTCGCGCCGGATGCGCGAACGCACCATAAGTTTTTTTGTTTTAAAAGTATATGTATATAACTTTATTATGTATATTGTAGCAAGAGATTATTTAATGTAAATATAAATATCATATATTTGTAATTGTAATAAAGATATATCATTGTTATATATTTTTTTCGGTAATCGCGTCGGGTGCGCACTGTTTGCGCGCCGGGTGCGCGAATCCCATGTGACTTCAAAAGAAACAATTTCATTGGTTAAGAACCTTTTGATTCTAGAACTTGAAGGACCCCACCCATTTTTTTAATTCCTTCAAGAGCATCTCAGGAGACACACCTATTGTTTTCTGATCCTCTTCTTTGCCTTTTTTGTGTGTTTTTTTTCACTGATTTAAAAATGGCAGCTGGAAATGATCCTCAGCAGATTCCACCTGAAGAGGAAGAAGACCTGGAGGAACCTGTGAAGAAAAGATTTGAAAGTATCCTGTGGGCATTTTTGTCGATACCACCGGGGGAAAACAAGGTCAATGCCTGAAAAGTAACCTGCACCATTTGTGGGAATGTTCTCTCACGAGGTTCAGATAAAAAATATTCCTGCGGGACATCGTCGATGTTGAAACATTTGCAGACTATCCATTCTCGGCATCTCGCAAGAGAACAGCATCGACGGGAAGAAGAAAAGTGGAGAACCGAGGACAACACTGCTGGACCAAGCACATCATCTGGTTCTGCCACGACTAGCACTCCAAACATCATCCCTGAGTTTGCTAGAGTGGAGCAGCGTTGTGTGAAATGTCACAAAATTCTATGTTTTGGTGAGCAATCACTGGATGCCATCCTGGTTGCTATTAGGAACCACTATTGTTTTTTTGGGTTTTTTTTCCTAATGCATTGAGTTCCTAATTGCATAATTTTTTGAACATTTTTGCTGTTGGTTCTGTTTAGTTTTTCATTATTTTTTTTAAAACACCAACAAAATGTAAAAAGAGTTCAAAAAATACAAAAACAAATATAAAACAAAAAAGAAGAAAAAATGGTTCTTTTCAGAACCCCTATTTGGTTTAGAAAAGAAAAAATTGTAAGTGTTGTATGAATTGCGCTAAGTGGAATATATGGAGAAGTTTACAGCTAGCGTATATATGATTGAAGGAGTGCATGGGTAATGCCTGGGTGATTGCAAGAGTGCAGGAGTAATGTCTGGGTGATTGGAGGAGTGCATGGGTACTACCTGAGTGATTAAAGGAGTGCTTTGGTAATGCCCGGGTAATTTTGTAAATGCATGTGTAGTGCCTGTGTGATTGCATGAGGGCAAGGGTAATGTCTGGGTGACTGGAGGAGTGCATGGGTACTGCCTAAGTGATTGAAGGAGTGCATAAGTAATGTCTGGGTGATTGCATGAGTGCATGGGTAGTGCCTGGGTGATTGGAGAACTGTATGGGTAATACCTGGCTGATTCCATAAGTGTAGGAGTAATATCTGGATGATTGAAGTACTGCATCTGTAGTGCCTGGGTTATTGCATGAGTGTATGCGTAGTGCCTGGGTGATTGGAGGAGTGTATGGGTACTGCCTGAGTGATTGAAGAAACGCATGGGTAATGCCTCAGTGATTACATGAGTGCATGGGTAGTGCCTGGGTGATTGGAGAAGTGCATGGCTAATGCCTGGGTGATTCCATAAGTGTAGGAGTAATGTCCGGATGATTGAAGAATGGCATGGGTAATACTTGGGTGATTGCAAGAGTGTAGGAGTAATGTCTGGGTGATTGCTGGAGTGCATGGGTACTGCCTGAGTGATTAAAGGTGTGGATTGGTAATGCCTGGGCGATTTTGTAAGTGCATGGGTAATGCCTGGGTGATTGGAGCAGTGCATGGGTAGTGTCTGGATGATTGGAGGAGTGCATGGGTACTGCCTGAGTGATTGAAGTAGTGCATGGCTAATGCCTGGGTGATTCCATAAGTGTAGGAGTGATATCTGGATGATTGAAGGACTGCATGGGCAGTGCCTGGGTTATTGCATGAGTGTATGGGTAGTGCCTGGGTGATTGGAGGAGTGTATGGGTACTGCCCGAGTTATTGAAGAAATGCATGTGTAATGCTTGAGTGATTGCATGAGTGCATGGGTAGGGCCTGGGTGATTGGAGAAGTGCATTGCTAATGCCTGGATAATCCCATAAGTGTAGGAGTAATGTCTGGATGATTGAAGGAGTGAATGGGTAATACCTGGGTGATTGCAAGAGTGTAGGAGTAATGTCTGGGTGTTTGCACCAGTGCCTGGGTACACTTGAGTGATTAAAGGTGTGCATTGGTAACATCTGGGTGAATTTGTAAGAGCATGGGTAACGCCTGGGTGATTTTGTAAGTACATGGGTAATGCCTGGGTGATTGCATGAGTGCAGAGGTAATGTCTGGGTGATTGGAGGAGTGCATGAGTAATGCCAGGGTTATTGCATGAGTGCAGGAGTAATGTCTGGGTGATTGGAGGAGAGCATGGGTACTGCCTAAGTGATTGGAGGAGTGCATGGGTAGTGGCTGGATTATTTCATGAGTGCATAGGTAGTGCCTGGGTTATTGCATGAGTAGTGCCTGGGTGATTGGAGGAGTGCATTGGTAATGCCTGGGTGATTGTATGAGTGCAGAGGTAATGTCTGGGTGATTGGAGGAGTGCATAGCTAATGTCTGGGTAATTGGATGAGTGCATGGGTATTGCCTGAGTGATTGAAGGAGTGCATGGGTAATGCTTGAGTGATTGCATGAGTGCAGGGGTAATGTTTAGGTGATTGGTGGAGTGTATGGGTAATGCTTGGGTGCATGGAAGACTACATGGGTAGTGCCTGGGTGCACAGAGGAGTGCATGGGTAGTTTCTGGGTGATTGGAGGAGTGCATAAGAAGTACCTGGGTGATTGCATGAGTATATGGGCAGTGTCTGGATGATTGGAAGACTGTATGGGTAGTGCTTGAGTGATTGCATAAGTGCAGCAGCAGTGCGTGAGTGCATGCATAATTGCATGGCTTGTAACTGAGTGATTGCATGAGTGCATGGGTAGTGCCTGGGTGATTGGAGGAGGGCATGGGTAGTGCTTGAAAAAATGGATGACTGCAATAAAAGTGACTGTAAACATTACTTAATATTATTATGCTTATTACATTATTTCATCTTACCTTCTTTATTGAAGTAGATACCAAACTCAGTGAAACTATTTTACAGTAGTTTTATTGTAAACTGAATTTAAAATCTTTTCAAGCTTTAGTATTACTTTCTGTAAAAAAGAAGAAGAAAAACTGTTATTGCTTATAATATTATAGTTTTAAGAACACAACATAATTGTAGAATTACATAACATATTCAGTTTCCTTTTTTGCTGTTCTCAGACTCTACTGAATTTCACCATTCACAGTGATTTCAATGTAGATCATCATATAACAGGGGGAAGAAAATACAAACAATGAGATTGTAAAAAAAAACCAAATCTGCGTTGAAAATATATACAAGTTCAACTATCTATTTACCTATCTACAGTTTCTAAATTATATTTTTCCACTACAATAAATCATTTATTTCTCTGAAGTACATTTCTGAAATATACATTCTCATTTACATCGCATATAATATAAAGATCAAATATATAAACTATTTCTTTCAAACACAATTTTGCAAATGCAATAACAATTTGCTCAAACAATAATCCAAACAGTAATTTTTCACAGCTTCCCAATAGTCCGAATAATGTTTCCAAATCAATTTCCATTGAAAATATCCAAAATAAACTCATTTATTTGTGTTTACATCTTCCTAATAGGCCGAATGATGTTTTCAAAACTTTGGCATCAAAAATATCAGATGTGAATCTGGTAATTCGAAAGGCAGCGTACATTTGAATTGCAAATGGGCATAATTGCAATGTGTCCATCCTTTATTGCACTTTAAATACACAGTATAGTGTCCAGATGTTGTAGTAGGTCCATCATGGAAAATAATAGCCACAGCCTTAAAAGTTCTTCCTGAAATTGATAGTTGACTTACCACAACATTTTTTATTTTTGTTTCCAATTTTCTTCCATTTGCTCTACAACGTTGTAGCATTAAAATAACATATTTTCCAAATCTTTCTATATATAACGTTGAGAACATTTCTGATTTACAATGAGAGCATATCTTGATTAGCTGTTTTTACTAATTTGTTAAAAGATACTGATTTGCAATCTGGTATCGTCAAGTACATGAATCGCTCAGTGTCTATTCCAGTGGTGGAAGAAAATGATCCCATCTGTAACTTAGTCCAACTACATTTTCAATTTCTATTCCTTCATCTTCCAATACACCAAGCATAAACATAAGACATTCTTATGCATCTTGTTGTATATTGAGTGTAAATTGTGAAGAACCAGTACATATATCCAAAAGATGCCGAATGCCAGAAGCAGTATGGATTTTACTTCTATCAGTTACCAACTTTTGAAAAACATTATGTAGTAAATAACAGAATCTTTCTTCTCGATTTTCCATAATTTCAAGATGAAGATCTTCCAGATAAAACAGAACATTTACAATTATATTAGCATAGCAGTTGATACCTGAACTATTTTCTAACTGGTATCCTACAATATCATCAACAGTGTCCATTTTCATTTTCTTTGTACCTTCATGATTCTCTTGAATTGTTTTCTTTTTTTGAATCTCAGTAGAATGTTTGTCATATTTCCGTTTTGGACACATTACACATTTCTCATATATAGGATATTCACCTAAGTTAGGAGCATAAAGTCCTCTTAAGCGATTGTACTCTCTTACACAATTTGCATCAAAACTAATCTTTTTCTCATCAAAATCAATCAAATACAAACCAGACAATTTTCTTACTCGAGACAATGCAAAGTATGCCATTCCCTCTTTAAACACTGTACTTCCAATATTTACTAAAGCACTGTCTACACTTAAACCTTAAGATTTATGAATGGTCACTGCATATGCTAAAGAAAGAGGAAACTGTTTTCTACAAACATACAAGTCTTTTACAAGCAAAAAACGAACAGTACACCGTCCAATTTGTTTTACCTCTTCAATCTGATCAAATTTAATCTTCAAAAATTCAATTCCACCTCTGTTCTGATAATTAACAAAATCAACAACTTTTCCCATTGCTCCGTTTACTAAACCTTTTTCTACATCCAAATTACGTCGTAAAATTATCCGGCAGTTTTCTCATACATATAAAGTATTTTCTAAACCAGCAGTCTTAGACACCGACTTTTCCAAAGAATCCAATTTTGACTGTAATTTCTCTGAGAGAAGAATAGTAACTCCTTCATGTTCCATTTTATCAATGGCTTCCATTTTCACTATTGGTTGTTTTTCCAGTTTCATATGTTCATGATTGAATGTAGACCACTCTTGCAGTGTTGGCATTAGGCAAACTATAGACTTCTTTTCTGCAATTTTTTTGTACATTATTTCAGGTGCAATGTTTTCATTTGGAAACAAATACGTTAAAAGCCGACTTTGTAAAGCTTCTTTTCCATGTTTTGTTAAAACACCAATTCTTATCTCTTGAAGAATGTTTCTATAGTGTTCATCACTTGCTTGTCGCATATTCTTAATAAGTTCTTTATATTCAAAATGAGACCAAATGTTTACATTTCCAATACTTCCCAAAGATTTCCTAGCATCTTCATGGACAAGAGTTTTAAAAACTGGTTGTCCTTTCACAGGAGTCAGTTGTAGTAGATCCCCAAATACAATTACATGTTTTCCTCCAAATAAAACATCATAATCTATTTTTAAAATCTGTTGCATTCTTAAATGTACAAAGGCAAGCATTAAGTTTGAGACCATGCTCACCTCATCAATCATTAGAAGTTTCATTTTCTTTAGTACTCTTGAGACTTCATAACAAGCTTCTCCAGATAGTTTATGATATTCCAACTTATTTTCATGTTCTACTGGTAACATGAGTAAACGATGTAATGTAATCCCTTTAATGTTGTGTGCCGCTAACCCAGTTGGAGCTGTTACAACACAAGATAAATGTGATTCAGTGTTTTTCTGTAGATAACTGGTCAAAACTTTAATTAGAAAACTTTTTCCTGTTCCAGATTGACCACTGATATAAATTTGAATAAGTTTTAATGATGTGCAGTTGCACTATTTTTTTCATGCAGTAAACCATGCTGTATCTGTTGTGTCACTTGCTGATATATTTCTTTTGTTCAGAATTTAGGGGCATATTATCAAGAACGGCGTTAAAATTATCGCCGCTTTAGCGGCAGAAAACTGCAGCTAAAGCGGCGATAATGGGCTTAATAATATGCTCTTGAGAATTCCAATAGAAGTCCATGTTGACACCAGAACATGGGCTTCTATTGGAATTCTCAAGGGCATATTATCAAGCCCATTATCGCCGCTTTAGCAGCAGTTTTCTGCCGCTAAAGCGGCGATAATTTTAACGCCCTTTCTTGATAATATGCCCTTAGTTGGTCTTCCAAGTTTCCCAACTCAATTATATCCTGATGTGCTTATTGCATTGCCGTTTCTACTTCATTCATGGCTTTTGCTGCTTCATTTTCAAGAATTGGTTGTTCTAATGGATCTTGACTTAGAGGAGCAGAACTTTGACTATCTAGAGAACTGTCTCTAGCTATTTCAGCGGCTATAGTAGTTTCTTGTTCAATCTCTTCATTTAACATTTGTAGATAATTTGGAAGAATTGTGCATTGAATACTGTCTTTACATGCATTAAAAGAATCTTCATAGCAGTCAAAATCTCCAAGTAATTCAATTTCAGTACGCCAAGGCTTAAAGAGTTGTAGAAGTGCTAAATAGAAAAATTCCCTTTTATCTGGAGTATCACAAGTGAGTTTTCTGTGATTAATAAGATTTGCTTTGGCATGTTTTACCAAACATCCATCACATCCAATTACTGTATTTTTTTCTTCATTTATATTTTCTGTAACATTTCTCTTAAAACTATAATGTTGTAGTACTTCATAGAGACATAGGTTTTCCACATGTGGACTTCTTCTGGGATATTACGTATCCAACATATTTGTTTTAACAATATCTGTACTTTCTGGTTCATTCAATACTAAGTATTCAATTTCTTGTACAGATTTCAAAACTTGATTTCGTGTTGCAGCAAGACCTAGACTTACCCAAATGATTCCTCTTGACTTTGAATATAAACTTGCAGCGGTCAACCGATCCGAACATTTGTAGGATCCAATCTCTCGATGGGAAAGCATCTTCAAACTAAAGCTGTACAATTTGTTACTAAGAGTCTTTTCTTCTGAAATTTCTTCCCACATTTCTTTCAACTCCGTCTTTTCAGATTTGGTTATATATGATGTAACATAACGAGCAACAGCAATCGAATTATCTGCAACATACTGGATATCCATGTTTGCATTCCACATTGTCAAAATCACTGGATTGTAGTCATTAATATACTTTGAATCTTCACTTCGTTTTATGTTGTAAGTATTCTTTGGAGATTTTTGAGTTATAGTATGTGTTACTGCTGACATGAAACTGTTGACTCTTCCTTTTGAAATTACTGGACGTGGGAATCCAAAACGACATTTTGTATACAATTTTCCCTTTGACGTGTATTTTTGTCGATAATATTTTCCACATCGATGACTTTGAAACCGTAAAACTTGTTGTCTTAAGCTGTTTTCTCCTCCTTTTTTGGAAAGTCACAGGTAACATAGTCTTCAATGAAAGACCAAACAGTTTCTTCAGAATCAGTTCTAAATTTTGGTGCATTCTTGATCCATATTAGCATGTGTATATGAGGATCACCTCTGGCTTGGTACTCCTTTCTCCAAAAGAAATCAATAGCTTCTCCAAGAGGTGGATTATTTTTATTGCAGATAAAAGACATCATAGCTTGATACCTATGATTAAAATATCTGCACACATTTACAGGATCCAAAGAACAGAGTTCTCCAGCTGTCTTCAATTCAATGTTTTTTACATTTGATTTGCTTCTCGTAGAAATTCAAGTAAATAGTCCCATGCGTATTCAGCACAGCTAAGCGTAACAAACCACGTAGGGGTTCCTAAGTTCTTTAACATACATTTCAGTTCTCCGTGACGATGATACCAATACTCATTAGTACCACATTGACACGCCATCAAATTAATTAACTGATATTATAAATGATCGTCTCTTTGTTGAACTTTGTCCAAAAATTCCTTTGCAGAAAGATGTGTAAGATGAACTCCTGTTTTCAATATGTGGTTCACTGCATATGAAAGTCCAGACAAGTCACATTCAAACAGAAGATGAAGTAAATATGGAATACACTGTCGAACTCTTGGATCTTCTGAGTACAATCTTGTTGTACGATATTCTGAAGCTGGAATCTGTACTGGTCGTTCATCATATCATCCACCTTTTCCAGTGGGGAAGAGCTGTGAACAAAAACAAGCTTCTAAACTTTTTTCCCATACACTCATGGGAGTTCCCTTTGCTTTTTTCATTTGGAATAATTGAATAGTGTTTCCTATCACTTCTTCTGAATGTAGAGGATGTATACTATAATGTTCATGAATTTCTTCTCTCCTCGAGTTGTCCACTTTTTCTATTTGGCCAGTTGAAATTTCTCTTTGATCTTCTATAGATAATTCTTGTTCTTCCACATATACATTTTTATAATAAATATTGTTTTGTATAAGATATAATGTAGCCTTTTGAAGTTTGGTGACATCTACTAACTCCTTCCATATTTTCCGACTCTTTGTTGGTACACCATTAACTAGAACAACTACAGGTTCACTTTCCTCTCTCTCTATAACAACAGTTTCAATATTTTTCTTAAAATCTAAAGGTAAATACACAGCTCTCCCTTTTAAACCTCTTTGTAAATCTGTTGGAGGCAGCTTACCTGTTTTAGGCTCCATACGAACTATAGCCTGAAACAGATGCACAGATTGAGCAAGAATGGACTCATAAGTATTTAAATCTACCAGTTCCGGAGGATTAGCTACCAACTCTATGTTGTTATGTACAGCTCTAGCTGGCATTTTGTTCTCTTCTAATTTGTTGTAACAATATTTACAAATACGTTGATCATTACCCAACTCAAAATGACCTTCCACCAACAAATAAACACCAAATCGCTCCCACTTATCATTGTTTTCCTTTTCACTTTTTAAATACACCTCATCATTCCTAGTTTGACTTCTATAGTGAGTACGTCGACAACAAATACAAACATAGTTTGGTTTTTCATAAGAAACTACCTTAAACTTTGTAATTTCTTCTGCAAACGTCTCCGAAGTACTATCTTCCACCTCTTCTTCAACACCTACACTTATCAAACTCTCACTTTCTCTACACTCCTCTTGAGGACCAAAGAAACGAAACTCTATATCATCAGAAACCATTTTTACATCCAATACTGAACCATGCAAAAGAGCTGTGTTTATTTCACTTAAAGATAATGCAGGACTTTTTACATAGTACAATCTTCTTACTAACTTCCGCATTTCTGAGTGATGTACTGCTAACATTCTTAAATGATGAAAAGTACTTCGACACACTTTTCTAGAAAGACAAGCCAGAGAATGACCCTGCAAGTTAGTATATTTTCTCACCTTACAAGGATCTAGTCCTTGCAACATCTTAATCTTTTATTTAACACTTTTTTTTACCATAATCTCGTGAGAAATTTCGTAATATATCAATAGATTCCTGTTGTATACTACAAATACTACTACAATCCCACTTATGCACTGGAGCTTGTGTACATCTCTCTTGAACTTCTTCAGCTATTACTTGTTCCACATTTCTAGGAACCATCTTTTCTTTTTCAATTGGACAACCGTTTTTAACCTCATAAGAATGACCACTGGTATCAACTGCATGAACTAATGTATTTTGTTGAAAATAGCTTTCTTCATTAAAAAAAGGTTCAGTACTAGAAGTGTGCTTCCATTGATCCAAACTTTTTTTGCAAAAGTTAGTTCTATTAACCAGTCTTTTTCTTTTACTTTTCTCCTTCATAAAGTGCATTGTTTTATTAAATGTCTTCATTCTCTTCAATACTAATATAAACAATCTTCTTTTCAATTCAAAAGCCTTTTCGACTACACTTTCAATCTGTTGTTTTTTTCTTGTAAAATGCTGATCTTCTTTTATATTTTTTGCAATCTTTCAATAAACTTTGTAGTACTCTACTTTTATACATTCTCTTCCTAATGTCTTTATATTCTTTCATCCTACTTTCAATATAGATTGTTTTCCCATAACCTGATTTTCCATTAATTTGTCCTTTTTTCGTTTCCTTCTGATTGGTTGTACAACTTTTCTTTCTCTTTTCCCCATTTTGAAAATTCATTACATTCTTTAAAA
The DNA here is from genome assembly GCA_963921515.1 of Calotriton arnoldi. NCBI lineage: Eukaryota > Metazoa > Chordata > Amphibia > Caudata > Salamandridae > Calotriton > Calotriton arnoldi. Next base: position 626,837 of record CAWUFW010008888.1, read on the forward strand.
GTCTTTTAACAAATTCTTTTGTTCTCTTACCAGACGTTATTTTCTTCAATGTCACATGTTGTACTTCATCTAATTTCTGCTTTCTCTCTCCTTTAAATAATACTTTTTTTTGTTGTCTTTTCTTTTGCACTTTTCTTGTCATACTGAATTTTTCTGAATAATTATGGAGAATATCTGAAAAAAAGAAAAGTTTAAATAGTTTTGTTAAATAATTTACTATTATTAAAATAATTATATACAATCATTCTTATGTATAAATAAAGAAATATTTTTAATTGCACTCCAAACCTATATCAGGCACTGCATAATTCCTACAATTAGAAGTAATCACAAGCTATACAATAGAATCACAGAGCACAACTAAAGGATTTCTCTACTGCTACCCAAATCAAATCTAAAGTGCAGTCTGTCAACTTTTAAGGCCTGCATAATGTTGTGATTGGGGTATGTCTCTACTTGCAGATGTATTCTCATATGTGTCATACATTTGAAGATGCTTTACATATAAAACAGAAGTATACATATATTTGTATGCTTTTTTATATATAGTACACTAGCAAAAAGCACAGACTCATACATGCATGGTTTCAAAAAGATAATGAAACTTACAGCACAAACATGTCAAGGGTTGCTGCTTTGTTTTTACCTATACTCAATACCTAACTAATACTCCTTTCTATATCCTTCTTCTTTCTTTCTATACCTCTCTTCTCTCTTTCTTCACCCCTGTTCTCTCTCTCTGTACTTTTATTCACTCTATCTACACCCCTCTTGAATGTTTCTGCGCTACTTTTATCTGTTTCTACAACTCTCTTGCCTCTTTGTGCACCCCTTGTGCCTCTTTGTGCACCTCTGTTGCTTCTTTCTGTGTTTTTATTGCTTCTTTCTGCACCTCTCTTGCTTCCTTCTGCATCCTTGTTGCCTCTTTCTGTACCCATGCTACCTCTTTCTGCACCCTTCTTCCCTCTTTGTGCACCTCTGTTGCCTCTTTCTGCACCCCTCTCCCCTCTTTCTGTACCTCTCTTATCCCTTTCTACACCTCTCTTGCTTCTTTCTGCACTTCTCTTGCTCTTTCTCTATCCCACTTCCCTCTTTATGCACCTCTCTTATTTATTTCTCCACTACTCTTGCTTCTCTCTGCACTTCTGTTACCCTTTCTGCACCCCTCTTACCTCTTTCTACATCCTCCTTCCCTCTTTCTGCACTTATCTTGCCTTTTTATGCACCCCTGTTCCCTTTTTCTGCACCTCTCTTGCCTATTTCTGCAACTGTTTTGCCTCTTTCTGCAGTTGTCTTGTCTTCTTCTGCACCTCTGTTGCTTCTTTCTACACCTCTCTTGCAAATTTCTACACCTCTCTTGGCTCCTTCTGCAGCCCTCTGCCTTCTCCTACACCTCTGTTGGTTCCTTCTGCACTGCTCTTGGATCTTTCTGCATTTCATTTGCCTGTTTGTGCACTTATCTTGCCTCCTTCTGCACCTCTGTTGCTTCTGTCTGCACTTCTCTTGCTTCTTACTTATTTATTTTGACTATGTTCAATACTTAACTACTAGTAAAATGGTAAAGCAGCAGAAAGGTAATGTTTAACATATGTTAGGTGACAAATTAGTGATTATGATACTCTGTAAGACTCTCTGGAAAACTTCACTTGAAGTGCACTAAATAAATCTAATTGTCTCTTTGAAATATGTAGTGCACTCTCTCAACTTTTAACGTCTTCATGGTCTTCTGTTTAAGATATGTCTGAACTTGTACATATATTGTGATATGTCTTATACATCTGAACATAGTACACATATAAAACACAACTAAACATCTATTTGTATGTTTCTTGGATATATGATACTACTAACAGAAAGTACAGACAAATGCCTGCATGTTTTTAAGAACATTGTGAGACTTACACCAGAGACATATGAAAGGTTGCTGCTATATCTTTCACTAGGTCCAACACCCTATGTAGTCATAGTGCCTGAGTGATTACATGAGTGTAGGGGTAGTGTCTATGAAATTAGAAGACTGCATGAGTACTACCTGAGTGATTAAAGAACTGCATAGGTAATGCTTGCGTGATTCCATAACTGCATGGGTAGTGCCTGGGTGATTGGAGGAGTGCATGGATACTGTCTGAGTGATTGAAGATCTGCATAGGTAATACCTGGGTGATTATATGAGTGCAAAGACAATGCCAGCATGATTAGACTAATACACAGATGCTGCCTTGGTACATCAAAGATGGCATGGATAGTGCCTGACTGATTGGAACAATGCATAGATAGTACCTCGGTGATTTCATAGTGCAAGAGTTCTGCCAGGGTCATTACATAAGTGCATGTGTAGTGGCTGGATGATTGAAGCACTGCTTTCGTAATGCCTGTCTGATTGCATGAGTGCAGGGATAATACCTAGGTGATTGCATGAGTGTAGGGATAATGCCTGGGTAATTGCATGAGTGCAGAGGTAGTATCTAAGTGAATGCATGACTGCAGAGATAGGGCTTGTGTGATTCTATGAGAACGAGAGTAGTGCCTTGGTGATTGCAGGTGTAGTAAGGTAAAGCCCGGGTGATTGCATAAGTGCATAGGTAGTGCCTGAGTGATTTTATAGGTATATAGGTTCTGAGTGATAGAACCAGTGTATAGCTAATACATTGGTGATTGCATGAGTTCAGGGGTAATATCTGGTGGACTACATGAGTACATAGAAAGTGCCTGGGTGATTTTATTAATGCATCAATACTGTCTAGGTGATTAGAGTACTATTGTGGTACTACCTCAGTGATTGGAGGACTGTAAAGGTACTGCCTGGGTGATTTTATAAATGCATGATTCAAAGAGTGCATGGGTAATACCTTAGTGATTGCATGAGTGCAGCAGTAATGTCTGAGTGATTACAGCAGTGCATATGTAGTGCCTGGATCATTTGAAGACTGCATGGGTAGTTAGGTTTTTTAATAACTGCATGAGTGTTGTGCCTAGCCAAATATAAAGCAGCAGACTATTACATGACTCAACCATAAGTCTCTCCATATTGTTAAAAGCAATCATACATATGTCTCTACCTTTTCAAATCATCATCATATCTAAAAGAAATATATAAACAATATTTCTGGAATATTATGAAACCTACAACTGAAACATGTAATACATCTGCCTCAGTGATTGCATAACTCCATGGGTAGTGCTTGGGTGATTGTATGAGTGCAAGGGTAGTCACTGGGTAATTGCAAGAGAAGATGGATAGTGACTGGCTAATTGCATAAGTGCACAAATAGAGGTTGAGTGCATGGATAAGTGTTTAAATAGCACCTGAAGGCATAGATGAGTCATGGAGTAGTGCCTAGGTGAATAGATAAGTGCAACAGTACGGCCTGGGTGATTGTACGACTGCAAGGCTAGTGCCTGCGTTATTGCATACGTGCTTAGGTAGACTCTGCATGATTCTATGACTGCAGGGGTAGTACATAACTAGTGCCTGGGTGAGTCCATGACTACAGGGGTAATATCTGGAGGATTACTGGAGTACATACCAAGTGAGTGGGTGATTTTATAAGTGCATGAGTACTGCTTGGGTGATTGCAGGAGTACTGAGGGAATGCCCCAGTGATTGGAGGAGTGCAAAGATAGTGCCTGGGTGATATTATAAGTGCATGGGTACTGGCTAAATGTTTGGACGAGTGCATAGATTCTGAGGGCTGATTGGAGGAGTGTAAGGGTAGTGCCTGGGTGATTGAACCACTGTATAGCTAATGCACTGGTGATTGCATAAGTGCAGAGGTAATGTCTAAGGGATTGCAGGAGTACATAGGTAATGTCTGGGTGATTCATGAGTTAAGGGATAATATCTGGGCATTATAAGAGTCCATAGGAAGTACCTGGGTGATTTTATAAGTGCATCGATACTGCCTAGGTGATTAGAGTACTATTGTGGTAGTGCCTCAGTGATTGGAGGAGTGTAAAAGTAGTGCCTGGGTGATATTATACGTGCATGGGCACTGGCTAAGTGATAGGACGAGTGCATATATTGTGAAAAGGTAATTGGAGGAGTGCAAGGGTATTGCCTGGGTGATTGAACCAATGTGTAGCTAATGCATTGGTGATTGCATGAGTTCAGAGGTAATATCTGGGGACTACAGGAGTACATAGAAAGTGCCTGGGGGATTTTATAAGTGCATTGGTACTGACTGGGTGTTAGGAGTAATACTGTGGTAGTGCCTCAGTGATTGGAAGAGTGTAGAGGTAGTGCCTGGGTGATTTTGTAAGTGCATTGGCATTGGCTAAGTAATTGGAAGCGTGCATGGATCCTGAGAGGGTGATTGGAGGAGTGCAAGGGTATTGCCTGGGTGATTGAACCAGTGTATAGCTAATACATTGGTGATTGCATGATTGCAGAGCTTATGTCTGGGAGATTAGAGGAGTACATAGGTAATGCCTGGTGATTCCATGATTGCAGGGGTAATATCTGGGAGATTACAGGAGTACATAGTTAGTGCCTAGGTAATTTTATAAGTGTATGTGTAGTGCCTGGGTGATTGAAGTAGTACTGCAGTAGTGCCTGAGTGATTGGAGGAGTGCAAGGGGAGTGCCTGGGTAATTGAATCATTGTATAGCTAATGCATTGGTGATTACATGAGTGCAAAGATAATGTCTGGGGGATTAAGGAGTACATATATAATGCCTGGGTGTTTGCATAAGTTGAGGGATAATATCTGGGGGATTACAAGAGTACACAGGAACTGCCTGGGTGATTTTATAAGTGCATGGGTACTGCCTGGGACATTGGGGTAGTACTGTGGTAGTGCCTGAATGAGTGAAAAAAGTACAACATCCGGAAAGCATGCATGCATATGTCTCTACCACAACACTATGCACACCTCATAAATATTATGTGGCATATTTCAACTGTATCTCTCTAGAGACTTATAAAAAGTAACGTATTCATAAATACCTGATCTCAACATCTTTTAAACCACACTATTATGCTGCATCTTCACCATTCTACTACTACTCACAGTGTTGAGCCTACCACCAGTGGCGGCTCACCATGGGAGTGCTGCAGGGCGATGGGGCGGGGGAGGGGCAGGGTGGAGGGGTAGTGGTGTCCGACATACGACGGACAGGAGTAAGGCAAGTAATTAAATAAATAAAACAATTTACCTTGCGCGCGCTGCATCACCAATTCGGCGATGCAGCGCACGCAAGGTAAATTGTTTTACCTTACCTTACTCCTGTCCGTCGTATGTCGGACTCCACTACCCCCTCACCCTGCCCCTCCCCCGCCACCCCACCACTCCCCAGCACTCCCTCGGCGAGCCGCCACTGCCTACCACATAAAATGCAACAACACCTCTTTGTTATACATCATGCACCTTCAAATGTATAAGACATATGAAAATACATATAAAAGTGTCCAAATTGACTCTGAATTTTTTCGGAGTCGCGATTCCACAGTGCCCCCACGCGATGGAGCCGCAAATCCATACGGGAGTTCAAAAATATATTACAAATAAAAATACCACTATTTTTTAATAACACACAACTTCTAAAGATAGTACTGACTTGGGAAATCTTACTTTAATAACATATCACTTATATATGAATTACAATTCCACATTTTAAAACCTCAGATAACATTCAGCCCTTCCCCCTTTCTGCCTAATGCCAGTTTCCATAGCAACAGTTCATGGAACATTGAAGTGAACTGACAAGTCACAAGTTCACCATATCTCCAAGTTCAGCACACAAGCTTACAAATGCAAACAGCAGGTGTGGTTGACATTTGCAAAATATTTCCTTATCCTATCTACTGTACCTTTCAAATATTTTTTACTAACCAATAAGAAACATGCTTTTTAAAGTAACATGCACCCTATTTTTGAATGTACAATCTTCTTAAACAGCCAATGAATTCTCTACTTTTTAAAAAACAGCATGTTCTCCACCATTTTAGATACATCTCACTCTACCAACTGACTACCTGAGCTACAGATATCTTTTGATTACTTCAAGATGCTTACAGTGTGGATTATTGGACACAGCTATGTTTTCTGGTGCAAAAGGTATGCTGAACGCAGAGGTATTGACAAAGACCTAGCTTTGAAAAATGTGGATATTAAATGGATTGCACAGAGAGGATTAAAGTGGCTCCAATTGATGCCTTTGGTTAAAACCTTTTTGCATGTCCAACCCCCTGACCTCATGATTGTGCACTGTGGTGGCAATGAACTAGTCACATTGACATGGGTAGGTCTGGAAATGCTCATGAAGGACACCTTTGCACAATTGATGTTGCTTTTACCTCAAACTGTCTTTGTTTACTCTAATATATGCCAAAGACAGAAATGGAAGTGGTCAAATCAATTCTGTCCACAGATTGAGATAGCTAGGAAAAATGTCAATAAAGCTGTTTCTGCATACCTCAGAGATCATAGAATGGGGTCCATCTACAATAACAATCTACGTTTTGATATGGATGACATCTACAGACGTGATGGAGTACACTTCTCAGATCAAGGAAATAGAGTCTTTCTCAACAACCTAAAGCTCTACATCCACACTTACATGTAGCTACAACAAACTCATAATGAACACAAGGGCTCTTTTTAGAGCCACCCTATAACATAGTAGTGAACTTAAAAAAAATTCACATACATTTCAAATTGTGGATTCGCGCACCCGACTCGAATCTGCAAAAGCATGAATTCAATGTACTACAACACAATACACTTTTCAAGTTTAACTATTAATTTGAAATGTTATATATTTTTATACAATCTATCAATTGTAATCTTGTCATTAACTTCAATCACAGTACCTCTTTAAAACAACTTCACAAATACAACACTACCTTCTAAATTATATACTACTAAATTATTTATTTAAGGTGAATTTGTGAATCCGATGCGATGTTACATGGGAGGCCGTGCTGAGAGCCATGTTGGGTCACGACTCCAAATTCGAAAGAAAAAAAACGCCCCACTACCATTATTCGGCATTCACCCTGGGGACCCCATCCCCCGGGGCCTGCCACCATTTATTTTTGTTTAAAAAATTATGGAGGGGGACCGCATGGTCCCCCTATTAAGGCCAATAATGGCCCGGGGCATTGCCTCTTTTAATTGTTTTTTTTTAATACTACGGAAGGTGGGCCACATGGCCCCGCTTCCCAGGGCCACTTTTGGCCCCGGGGACCCCGTCCCCCGGGGCACGGCCTTATTTATATATATATATATTTTTTAAATTACAAAAGGGAGGGGGCCGCGTTGCCCCCCTTCCCTGGGCCACTTCTAGCCCCGGGGACCCCATCCCCGGGGGACTGGCCTCAGCATTGGGGACCGTGGGGGGAGCCCCAATGCCAAAACTCTCCCTGCCAGCTCCCCGCCTCCTGCGAGAGCCGGCATTGCTTTTGGGCAAGGGGAGCTGCTAACATGCAGCTCCCTTGCCCAAAAGCAATTCTGCTTTGCTTCATGGAAGTGAGAGCAGGTTTCCTGCTCTCGCTTCCAAGAAACAAAGCAGTGTTTGCTATGGCAGGTCGGGAGCCGTGCTCCCGCCCTGCCATAGCAAACGGCAATGTCCCGGGGGTGGGCACCCCGGGACATTGCAGGAGCCAGCCCTGGGGGGTGGCGGTACCCAGGGCCATGGAGGGCTCAAGGAGATAATAAAAATAAACATATTATAATGTTAAATACATATGACAAATGCCTACAAATATTAAATTAAATAAAATTAAAAAAAAATTCAAACACAAAAATATTTTTAATTAGAAATTATTTAGAAACAAAAACATTAATTATTACATACATTTACTTTTTTATATTTCCTACCCTATAACACACAATTCACATCCCACATCTACATTTAAAAAAATGTACTTCCATAATTAACATATTGATTGATTACCAATTAAAGAAATATTAATAATTAAAAAATAAACTAAAACTCATAAAAATAAATAAACTTCCCACACTTTACCCCTATAATCCCCACAACGCACAGCTAAAACTAAACTGAAAAAAATTATTACACAATTAAAACTTATTTCAATTAAAAAACTAATAGTATTTAACAACTAATTATGAAGTGAGTAAAATTAATTTACTCCCCACCCTTTACCCTATAAAAAAAAAACCACACACAAATATAAACAATTACCCTATTTAAATATCAAATAATTAATTAATATTAATGATCAACTAATTAATAATTAATTAAACTGAAATTACTTCCCACCCTTTACCCATATAAACCCCACAACCCACACCCAAAATTAATTACACAATTTCCATATTTAATTTTCAATTCCATTAATTATTATTAATTAACAATTATTAATTAATTAAACATAAATTACTTCCCACCCTTTACCCCTATAAACCCCACAACCCACACCTAAAATTAATTACGCAATTTTCATAATTAATTTACAATAAATTATTATTAATTAATATAAATTAACAACACATTATTAATTTTAAAAACAATATTTCTTACCTTAAATTCGATATTCTTGACCACAATATTCTTGCTGACGATATTTCTGTGTCACAATATTTCCACCTCGATATTAGTGTAAGTCGACATTTCCAACTCGATATTCTGTCTGAAAACCGATCTGCGTAGTGCATATCACCAAATAGAATTGGAGGAGAGTTCAAAATCTTTGACAGCTTTTATAACATCTTTTGGGGAGTATTAATTTAATTGGATGCCGTTTGGCTTCATATGTGCTGTTTCGGCCTTCCAAAGGGTGATGGAGAATGTGTTGGAGGGGGCAGGGGGCGTCAAGATTTATCAAGGGAATGTGCTGGTGTTCAGTGAATGAAGGAAGATCATGACAATAAGTTGTGTATGGTGTTGAAAGGTTTTAGGGAGAGAGGTGTGACCCTGAAGGAGAGCAAATGTAGGTTTGGGTGTGAGGAAATAGTGTATTTGGTTCATTCGTTGCTGGTGTGGAACCCAATAAAGACTTGGTTGACACCATTAAAAATCTTCCCACCCAGGATAAAAAAACAGATCTGTTGAAGTTCTTGGGAATGGCGGAATATTATCATAAGTTCATTCCGAACTTTGCAAGCAGAGCACATAATATGAGGTATTTGTTGAAAAGGGGTGTAAGATTTCTATGGACAAAGCAATGTGAAAAAGAGCATATTGATATGAAACGGGCTTTGTCTAAGGCACCCTCGTTGCAGAGTTTTAACATGCTAGATAAGTCGTACTTGTTAATGGATTCAAGCATGAAGGGCTTAGGGGCAGTGTTAAAACAGGAGACAAATGGAAAAGAAAGAGCAATAATGTTCATTTCAAGAAGTCTCAAAGGTTCACAGCACCGATATTCGGTAATAGAAAGGGAGGCTGTGTGTATTTTTTGGGCAGTCAGGAAATTGAGGAAACTTTTGTCAGGCAGTCAATTTGAAGTGTTTATCGGATCATAAGCCTCTCAAAGAAATTTTTGAGAAGAACGCCGAACACCTACACTTCCAGATACACACTGACCCCAAGACCACCCTCCGAGGCACCCTCATCTACAGACCCCCGGGACCACGCACACTATTCAGCGAAGACATCGCAGACTTCATCAGCCCGCACGCCATGCCCTCCGCCGACTACATCCTCCTAGGGGACCTCAACTTCCACCTGGAGAACAACAACGACAGAAACACCACCGCCCTGCTGGACAACCTCGCCAACCTCGGACTCAAGCAACTGGTGAACACGCCCACCCACTACGCCGGCCACACGCTTGACCCCGTCTTCTCTTCCAGCAAGCACATCTCCTTCAGCCACGCCACCGGACTCCACTGGACCGACCACAGCTGCGTCCACTTCAGCTTCAGAAAGACTGCGACCCACCACCACCCGCAACAGGCTCCCCGCCGGAGCTGGAGCAAGATCACCGCCGAGCAGCTCACCGCCTCCCTCAGCCAGAACACACCCACCAACACAACGGACCCAAACGAAGCAGCCAGCAACCTCGCCAAGTGGCTGACCGCCTGCGCCGATGACCTCGCACCACTAAAAACCCTCCCAGCAGACCCGGAAGCAAGAAAACCCCTTGGTTCACCAACGAACTCAAGGAATCCAAGAAGAACTGCCGCACTCTCGAGAAAGCCTGGCGACTCGACCAGACCACAGACAACAGGACCGCCCTCAAGCACGCCACCCGCAAACACCACCAGCTGATCCGTGCCACCAAGAAGTCGGCACTCAAAGAACGACTGGACAACAACGCCCACGACAGCAAGGAACTTTTCAGCATCGTCAAAGAGTTCTCCAACCCCAGCGCCGGAAACAACGACATCACCCCCTCGCAAGACCTCTGCAACTCACTCGCCGCGTTCTTCCACCGCAAGATCACCGACATACATAACAGCTTCGACGCACAGACCACGCACCCTACCGCCGAACCAACGCCCGCCACCACCACCCTCTGCAACTGGACCCCGATCAGCACCGAAGACACCACCCGCACGATGAACTCCATCCACTCCGGATCACCAACCGACCCCTGCCCACACCACGTCTTCAACAAAGCCGACGCCACCATCGCACCCCATCTCCGGGACATCATCAACTCCTCCTTCCACACCGCCACCTTCCCGGAGAGCTGGAAGCACGCCGAGCTTACCGCCCTCCTGAAGAAACCAACGGCGGACCCCACCGACCTCAAGAACTACCGTCCCATCTCGCTCCTTCCGTTTCCGGCCAAAGTCATCGAGAAGACCGTCAACAGACAGCTTGCCGCCTTCCTCGAGACGAATGGATCCTCGACCCCTCGCAGTCCGGGTTTCGGGCCAACCACAGCACCGAGACCGCCCTTATCGCAGCCACCGACGACATCAGAACCCTAACCGACAACGGGGAAACAGCAGCCCTCATCCTCTTGGACCTCTCCGCGGCGTTCGACACCGTCTGCCACCGCACCCTAGTGAAGCGCCTCAGCAACATCGGAATCCGAGAGAAAGCACTGGAATGGATCATCTCGTTCCTCGCCGGAAGAACCCAGAGAGTCCGCCTCCCCCGTTCAGATCCGAGGCCACCGAAGTCATCTGCGGCGTTCCACAAGGATCTTCACTCAGTCCAACCCTCTTCAACGTCTACATGAGCCCCCTCGCAGCCATCGCACGCCAACACAACCTCAACATCATCTCCTACGCCGACGACACCCAGCTGATCCTCTCCCTCACCAACGACCCCACCACCACCAGAGCCAACCTACACGACGGGATGAGAGACGTCGCCGACTGGATGAGGAACAGCCACCTTAAACTGAACTCAGACAAGACGGAAGTCCTCATCCTGGGCTCATCACCCTCCGCCTGGGACGACTCTTGGTGGCCCCCGGCCCTGGGCACCGCGCCCAAGCCAACGGACCATGCACGCAACCTGGGCTTCATCCTGGACTCCTCCCTGTCGATGACCAGACAAGTCAACGCCGTCTCATCTTCGTGCTTCAACACCCTGCGCATGCTCCGCAAGATCTTCAGATGGATCCCCACTGAAACCAGGAAGACCGTCACCCAGGCACTCGTCACCAGCCGACTGGACTATGGGAACACCCTCTACGCCGGAACCACAGCCAAACTTCAAAAAGACTCCAGCGCATCCAGAACGCCTCCGCACGACTCATCCTGGACATCCCCCGACACAGCCACATCACCGGACACCTGAAAGACCTGCACTGGCTCCCCGTCAGCAAGAGAATCACGTTCAGACTCCTCACCCACGCACACAAGGCCCTCCACGACCTGGGCCCCAAGTACCTCAACGACCGCATGACCTTCTACACGCCCACCCGCCAGCTACGATCAACCAGCCACGCCCTCGCCACCGTACCACGCATCCGCAGAGCCACCGCCGGAGGAAGATCCTTCTCCTACCTGGCAGCCAAGACCTGGAACTCCCTCCCCACTCACCTTCGGCGAACCCAGGACCATCTCTCCTTCAGGAAGCAGCTCAAGACCTGGCTGTTCGAGCAGTAACTTACCCCCTCCCCCAGCGCCTTGAGACCCTCCCGGGTGAGTAGCGCGCTCTATAAATGCCGTGATTGATTGATTGATTGATGCAATATCAAGCTGGATTAGTAAATGGGTGGTTTCACTGCAGGATTTTGATTTCAGTGTGAGATACATTTCAGGAGTGGAGAATTCGGTTGCAAACTGCTTGTCCAGACTGGTACAGGTAAATGATAATCAGGCTAAGATTGATGGGTCGGTGGATGTGGATTAGTGGGATCTGGATGACTGTAAAGTGTGTGAGGTGACCTAAGGTGTTATATTGGAGCAGGAGTAGAAAGAGAATCTGGATAGTGGAAGATAGTTTCACAGCTGATGGAGCAGGGTTGGTGCCATGGGAGGAATATGATTTCGGGATGTGCAGTATTTTGGGAGGTAAGACAGGAACTTTCAAGGCATCATGGTCTTTTGTGGAGAGGAACTAAACTTATTTCACCTGGTAGTTTGAGGACAAAATGTATAGGTCAGGCTCATTAAGGTCACCTGGGTTGTAGCAAGACCAAGGAAAGATTAAGGCTCAATTTCTGGTGGCCGGTTTTAAGTACACAGGTGGAGAGAGAGATCAGGGACTGTGTAGAGTGTAGAAACTGTGATAAGGGGTGTGTGACAAGAATGCAACCTATGCTTATGGTGGAACAGCCAGAGAGACCAGTGCAACAAATAGCTCTGGATTTACTGGGTCCTGTTACTAAAGCTTGGACAGCATTATGTACTGGTGATGGTTGATCTTTACTCTAGGTGGCCGGAGATATGTATTACTCAGGGTATAGAGACAAAAAATGTAATAACATTTTTGCATGATGTTTTTGGGAGGGAAGAGATACCTAATTACCTTTATAATTGTGTGCAATTGGTCTCACGTGAGAAGGAAAAGTTTTTGACACAGAAAGGGGTAAAACATAAGGGGTGCACACTTTACCATCCTGATTCCAAAGGTGTTGTGGAGAGGCTGAATCGCGTTCTCAAGAAAGCCATTCAAATACCAGGCAGAAAGCAAAGAATTGGAGGGAGGTGAAACAAGGGTGGAGATATATCGTCTTACTCCACACTCGGAGCCTCATTATAATGGCAGTCAGACTTTTGTCCAACCGGCATCATATCCGGAACAGGGCCCCGACAAGCTGTCAGCGATCCCGCACCCTGAATCACAATGCGACCACTTTCAAGGGGGTTGCAAAGTATATATTTTGGATTGTGGTGGGTGCTGCGGGCTGCAGCACATGCTGCAGTGCAGAATATGCACCCTGTGCATATCCCTTTACTATGTGGGAAGGGACATTGTAATCCCTACGGTGGTGCCTGGCAGGCACCGCCACTGTTGTAGGGATACAAGTCCTTCCAACGGACCGACGGGCTCCTTGAGCCCATCAGATCCATGGCGGTCGGTCTCTCCAACCCCTAACCATCCACCCACCATCCTGATGTGGCGGGTGGGATTCAGTATTAGGATGGCAGTGGGACCGCCACCGACGGGCTGTCAGTGGCATTCCCACCGTCATCATAATCAGGCCCTCGGTTACAGGTAGAGTGCCATTTGAACTATTCAAGGGAAGATCGCCATACTCTTTGGTGTGTTCGATGTCGATTGGTCAGCTGGAGGAGAGGGAGGTAAATGTTGATACTGAATGGATTGGTAGGCTTCAGGGAAAAATGCTGCAAAGAAAAGAGCACTATGACAGGAGATGGGAGTGAAACAGATAATGGTGTCTGTTGGTGATTGGGTCAGGATAAGTTTACCTGTAGGGGTGAAACAAGGAAGAAAGTTTGGAACACCAATGAGAGGGATCATGACATTTAACAATGCGGTCAAATTACGTGATGGTCGCATTTGGAATTTGAATATGGTGATGGTCCTGCCTTAGAGATGGTCAGGACAATACTTCATCCAGGGGATTGGGAGAAAATGGAAGGTCTCTTGTTGGGAATGATGAAGGGGAAGGAATAAGGTGCTCCATGAGGGCACAGAAGGCACCAGCTCATTTCAAGGATTTTGTATGAATGAATCACTATGTATTGTGTTGGTTGGGATCTAGTTATGCTCATTAATGCTAATAAGATTGGTGTCATGTAATGTTATGTCATGAGATGTAATATTAAGCAATGTATTCAAGCTTTGATATTCTTATAGGGCAAAGTGCACAACTGCTTATTATATAAATCTAGTAATGTTTCAGTATTTGTGCATAGGGTTGTAAAGAGAAAGTTAGGTAGTTCATTTAAGGGAGGTTTTAAGGGGAATGTTAACTCTATATTGGCTGCTCTATAAGAGGGAAGATGTGTGGTATCTGCTTGAATATGGTTGTCAGGGTTGGAACCATGGGCATGTTAGGGTGGGAGTTAGAATGTAGAATGTGCTGTGGTTCTGTGGTCGACAGTTGGAGGATACCTTTGCACTTATGGGTGGATGAAGCGTTAGTTACTTACTTACTTACAAATAAAGAACTAACAAAGATTTATGTTCAAGTAACATTATTACACTTTCCTTACTCAATTGAGTACATGGACATGCTGCCTAATCACTGCAGCACATGATATTATTATCTCTACCTTGCTCTTTCTGTTTTTCTTCCCTTTTGGTACCACGTACGCACACCAGTGGTGGCTGGTGAGTCTTGAAAGTGGTGAGCATAAAAGTTTGTGAAGAGTGACTTGTGGCGAGCAAGCGCAGCGAGCGAGCCTGACAGCCACAAGGGGAGTCCGGGGGGGTTCTCCCCGAGAACATTTTGAAAAAAAGAGCGGGCAAATGGTGCATTTTCAAGCATATTTGAGAAAACAAGAAGGTTAATAAAGCAATTGTTAAATTCTAGTTTTTAACCAATAATGCTCGCTAATAGTACTGAAAATAATCTCTGTGACGACCTCACATTTCTCACATGTGAGGCAGAACACAATATCTCTTACCCGAGAGACGAGGGGTAAAGCATGGCGCCTCCGAGCAGACACTGGAGGGACAAAGCAGGAAGTGTTTCTCCAGCAGGTCTTCTGGTCCGAGACCTGACAGTGACAGCCCTCGTTCACGAATGTTGGTGCGGGTGCTCGCGCGAGACAAGGCGTAGCGCTGAGCACACGGGCTTCTATGTGGAAAGTGAAACGAGGATGCATCTGTTCAACACGCGAGGTCCCCAGAAACAGCTTCAGTAAAGGCAAGCCCGCCTCTTCGAAATAACAGATAGACGGCTCCCGCTCTTAACAGACTTTCAATGCATCTTTTTTAGCAGCTGTCGTGAGACAAAGACATCTGGCTAACATATTGATGAAGTACTACCGCTTGTAAACCTCTTTATCTGTTGTTCACATAAGGTCGGTGATAGGTGCTATGTCAGGCCAGCCCTAAGAGCCCCTCGCTTTGCAGCAAAGATTACCTGTGGAGGTGCCGCGTGCACAGGTCTGATGCTGGAATAGAAAGCTATGCGAAGAATCTCTACCCTATGTTCTTTCTCACGCTATAGAAAACTAACGAAATAGCAAATAAATAAATAAACGCATGTACTTTCCACACCACCGCTGATGCATTATTCATTCATTGTGTGTGTGTGTGTTGTGTGCGCACGCGCCTGTCTCCCTGCCCCTCTCTTCTTGGCTGGGGGGTGAAGGGGAAAGGTTAACCAGCGGCTTAATCTTCGAAAGTGCGTCTGCCTCAGAGAGAGTAAAAGCACATGCCCCCAGCGTGTACAGTATTATCTTATTAGACGCTGCTTTCAGGAGCACGTTGTGTTAAGCAAAGGTACGCAAATTGACAATAAACCTGTCCCGCCGTGCCATTTGTGAGGGCCCTGAAGAGAAACAGTAGTTGTCGCTCTTGACTTGCGGCTCAAATAAAATAAAACATAACAAGCACGTTGGCATCTACTGCTCACTACCTACCCGCTGAGGCCATGGTAACCCACAGAGCACATGCACCATATTCATGTGCACATTACTCATTTATATAGCTCGGCATACAAAGCAGGCGCTTCAAAGCACTGTAGTTAAGCTATCACATAGTGACCCGGGTAGGTAGAGGAGCTATGTAATCTCATACACCCAGGTAACCCGCCTCTCTTCATAAGGATGCCGTGTACATCATCCCAAGGCGAGGCACCCAGCTGGCATGGACCCCAGCACTCACTCGTTGTCGTGATCAAAGAATAAAGGGCACCCCTCCTTCAGCCAGCCACAAACTTTTCCCTCTGTAGCATAAACTTTTCATCTCTCTTCGAACATGCCCGAAAGACGAATCATTTGTGTAGCGCTTACACCTCCCCAAGACCACAAAGTGCTGACATTTGGCTCAAGCGGCGGAGATACTCGCAGTCAAGCTGTGTGATTGGCCTGTTATGTTGTGTGAGGTTGGCCCAGAGGGGACCACAGGGCAGAGGAGGGGGCATCAGTAGGATCTGGAGTTCAGCGAGGGTTCCTGCCTGGCCTACCCTTTCTCACCAGCCCGGCCCCATGCCACCCTGCACTGGACCGGATCCGGCCCTGCCAACTTCAGGCTCGATCGTGCCTAAGCGCGCTGTCGAGCAGACCTCCCTGGGAACAGAGTGGCGACACTTTAAAGCGCCGAGCACGGAGCGGCCGGCATCTAGGCGCATAGGCGAGCTGGGGTTCCTACCGTGGTTCCTCCTGGGCTTGGCCTGCTTGCGGCGCTTCCCTCGGGGGTCCTCGGCCATGGTGACTGCGCGCCGAGCCCGGTCCTCTCCCTTCTCACATGTCGGGCAGCCCCCGGCCTCTGGCTCTCATGCACATGATGCTCGGGTGTCTCCCCGCTGTCAGCCTCCCCCACATGATGTCACTGCCAGCAGAAGGGGCTGGGCGCCATGACTCAAAACTCCAGGCCAAGAAGAAAGCACAGACCAAAGGAGCTCGCGATGGAGAAACTGACACGTATTTTTAGGCAAGTGCCGAGGGCGCCCCGGACCCTCTTCCTCGGGTGTGGCCGTCACTGGGGGGCATGTGCCCCTTGTGCCAGCTTTCGAGTTGGTATGGAGCGAAGTTTTTGGCTAATATGTGCCCAGGAAATACATTCTGCGGAGACGATGCGACCTCTTATTCTATCTAATAATATACAGATCTCACATCTAGCGGAGACTGGGGCAGTCGCGGCTCGCAATTCTCGGGGGCGGGGGGTGTAAATTTAAAATATAAATAAAACTTACCTGATCCAGTGATCCCGGTCCCGCGCCACCTCTGCTCCTGGGCCGGAGCAGGAACAGGCATGCTCCCTCCTCCCTTCCCTGAGTCCTGTAGCCAATCACAACGCTGCAATGGCAGGGTTGTGATTGGTGCAGAGTCCTGGACGGCGCCCAGCCGGGCACCAGTAGGGATGCCATTTTCTCTATGTAGGCTGCATGCAGCCTACATAGAGAAAATGTAGGGTCCGCATGACTGCTTTGGTCAGCCCCAGGGCCGACCAAGCAGTCACGGCACTCAGAGTGGTGCCAGCCACTCCTCCCCGACCCACCCACCCACCCCCAACCAGGCATATCCTCCCGCCCGCCCCAACCAGGCATACCTCTGCCTACTTCTTTCTCGCAGCGCGAGAAGCAGAAAATAAAATGGTATTTAAAATACCATTTTATTTTCTGCTTCTCGCACTGTGAGAAAGCAGTGGGGGGCGCTCCTACGCCCCAATGGAGCGGCCGCCACTGACGCACATACTAGAGCCTTATTCGTCTATTGCACAAATAGATCAAAGTGCAGCTGTGTTGCCGATAGGGCTATTAACTACCCTACAATTTGGTCTACAACACATTGGCATAGGAATTTGTGGGATCACTTTGATTCCTCTGTACCTTTTTTTCTGCTATATTGTATTAAGCATTCTTAAATCATTTGGGCATTAGGATATAATCACATTATACAAGCACATGCATGTATGTGATAGTCAGATATTACGTTAGCACCTTTGTGTTTCATTCATTCATGGTACTGATATTCACAGCAACCATCTTGCTATATATGTGTATTGGAATGCCAGAAAAGAACCTCTTCATGAAAAGAGTTAAAATGAAAGATGTACAACTCCATGCTCCTTGGACTGCAGTGACTCTCTTCCTCTAGACTAGAGGTACCCGCCTTGTACCCTGACCTCTAAAAAAGACCATTCCGGGCATGCTTATACACTGTCCTAATTATTATTATACCACATCTTGATGTAATCTACCCCAGGACCCCTGATCTGGGCACTTGTGAAGGAGTTTCAGGGTCCTCTTCCCATATGCCACTGGCACACATAATCACCTCAGAGGTATAGACCTCTGGTTCCTGTTTGATGTCAAAGACCACAGTGGCCATTTGGACACAGTAGGTCTTTTCAGAACACTTAAAGGTACACTTGTTTAGGCTTTGTCCCCACAGTGCAAATATCTACCATCTCTCTTGCCTGACTTGGGTATAGAATCCTTTGTAGCTCCATCTCTTGGCTAAAGACTCCACTCAGGGTTTCTCTTTGGCCTTGAAGTGCTTAGATTCTGTAAGACTAATCCAGTGTTTCTGGGCACTGTTGAGATACCCAGCGGTCTCCTGCCACAGCCATCTATTTTTATGATCTGGTCCAAGTATGGTTGCATGATATTTACACATAGGAAGGATGGGAGCCTACAGAAGGCTTTTGGCTAATAGTAATTTAAACATCTTACTAAAAGTCAGCACCTTTTCCCTCATTCATTCCTTTCCAGCTATTGGTTTCATGAAGTAACCAAGATTCCAATATCTTCTTGGACTTCTCAGTCATTTTGAGCTTCAACCCATACTCGTTTGGTGTCTGAACAAATCACCGACATAGGCCTTGTTCATTTTCTCACACTTCCAAATAACTTCTAAATCCAGTAGCTATTTATGAATCTCTGTGAGGTAAAGGGCTAGGAAGCCTATAAGTCTCACGCCCAATGTAAGCTGATAAGCCTAGCAGACAAGGGCATGCTATTCAAATCACATTACAGCATCCTTGCACATAATGTATATGTTATAAATGACACCATTTGTGTGGTGTACCCACAGATTTTTGCCTTGATTCTTTTTACTGGCTGTAGAATTCTGTGCACGTTACCCCTGCTAACCAGCAGTAAAGTGCCTGTGATCCCCCTATCAACATAATAAAATTGGAATACCCTTAATTGGCATATGGTACGAAATGTGTACCCATGGTCTATTGGTTAAATGTCACCAGTGGCTGCAGCACGTATTGGGCACCCCACTGCAGTGACAGTGCAATATGTCTGCAGCCTACCATTGTAGCCTGGTGGTGCAGTATTAAAACTGCTAATTCAACTTGTCAAAATAACCCCTTTTGACAGGCCTAAACCATCCTTTTAAGCATTAATGTCACCCCTTAGTAGGCCTTACTTCCCATAAGGCAGTGTGTATGTTATTTAAAATAAGAATGTATAAGTTTAATGTAAAACATGTCTTTATAGTGAAAAGGCCCCAAAACCTATTTTCACTGTAGCAGTTTGCTGTTCCTTTGGAAAGCATTGGGATACAACATTAAATGTAATAATGCAATCTCCAGCTTTGAAGCAGCTACAAAATTCATGCTTGGAGTTTTTGAAATATTTTTTACAAGATCAATTCACTGATGAAGTCAAATTTGTAAAGAATATTTTCAAAATGGTACTGTTAGAAACTTACTTTTTCCCTGCCTAAAGCCTCTTGAGGCCCATTTGCATGAGACCCCACTGTGACCTGGCAGCCGAACAGTCCCCTGGATGAGGTGTGAAAATTGTTGTCAGAGCAGAATAAAGTCTTGGGTGTCCCTCTGGCAGGATGACCAAAAGAACTGTGTACAGGAATTTGATTAACTTCAAAGTGGGCCCACCCTGTCACAGGCAAATGTTAGCTGATAACTAGGCAAGGTCCTACCTTTCCCCCTAGTCAGCCAGGTATCAATCCAAGTGGGGGAGTAGCTGATCCCAGAATTGACTTAGAGGTGCCACAGGGGAGGAGTTGCTCATTTCCCTAGCCATACCTCTGGCGTGGGCGCAGGAGCTCTGCACAGGGAAGAGATGTTCTTTCATCATGGTTTTAGATAGAGACGGGCACTGTGGGATTGTTTGCAGTAGGACACACAGGATTTACTAAAATTGAGTAGGGTCACCCTGGCAACATTTACCCGATTGGCAAGGGAGGGGCCAGCAGTTTCTCCCACCGACAGACTGGTGCCAAGCATAAATGTGAAATCCCCAGTACCCTCCTCTGAAAGCTTTCTGGTTTGTTGGAAGAACAGAAGAGAACTGGACTTGCTGCCTGTGACCTGAGAAGGGCCTATAAGATTGGGCATGCTATCCCTCTTGAACCAGGGACAAAGAAGTGGACTCCAAGGCTCATAAGGCTGACCTCTTCTGTAAGATACAGAGATGCAATAAGCTACAAGAGGCCTTTTCTGCAACTGTGCAGCTGACCAGTTCCAACTGGACCTATCCTAGACTATGCTACTAGCCTCTGCTGGAGTGAGTCTTGACCCTCAGTTCCTGTCCCCAAGGTCCTAGACCCTTGGCTGGTGTCCAAATGTACTCCTCCTAACTTTTGCAGAAACCGGTGACTTAGAAAAGTTTTGGCTGCAAAGACTTCCAAATGACTGGGACCAACCTGACAAGCCAATGCAATGAAGGTGTGTTGCAACTGGGCTAAAGATTCAGGTTTTTCGCAGTAGCAAATCCGATTCAGTGAGTTGCGATGCAGTGCGCGCAACGAAATTCGTTTTATTTATTTAAATGTTCACTTACCTGTATTCGGCCTTAATCCGTAGTTTACTACCCCCCACCCTGCCCCTCCCCCGCCCCACGTCACCGCCCGACCGGCACTCCTACCACGGGCCGCGCCTGAATTTGTGTAAGGAAAAAGTACATGAATTACGCAAATTATGCGAGTGTAATGAAAAATGTATGAGTCTACTTCTAACCCACGTTGACTCTTTGCGTAGATGTGACTGAGCATGCAAGGTGAGGATATAGATAGCATAATATGAGCTTAGGTGCATAGTGACCATAAAGCTGTGGATATCCGGAGAGAGAGTTTTATGTTATTTTGTTTTAAAATGTATGTGTTTTAAAGAGAAAATGGGAATACAATAAGTGAAAATATGAACAAATACACAATAAAATACCAATGCAACACAAGAAACTGAAAATGCAGGTAGTGAAGATAGTACCCAGCAATTCATAAGTACGAAATGTACTACTATAAAAGAAATATTAACTGGATAAACAAACTGGACACAATCAATCTAAGATGAATAAATAACAGAATAGAGATATCCTGTTTTCTTCAATGTTATTGTATATGTTGCATGCATTTGTAAATGAATCACACTCACTAAGATATGTTTTTGTCATATTAATATATGGCAGTTACTAGAATAACCCTATCAGTAGCATGGGGACACTGAGGAATGCAATGTAATCAAAATCCTCATAGTGTCACTGTACAGCCACCCAACCACTATCATTTGTTTCAGAACTATCAATAATACCCCCTCCCCATTGTAATTTTACATTATCATTTGTAAACAGTGATTGTTTTATATTTTGTGGGCATGGCAAACCAACCAATAATAATCATTTGGTGTGATCTCACATTACTAACCAAATGGATAGATTTCAATTGGGTGTACAACCAAACATTATGAATTAACACACTAGATGGGCAAAATGCCACAGCCAACTTCACAATGCATAATAAAAATCCTTTACACTCAGGTTTCTGTGGATTATTGTGCAAGGTAGGGACACTACATCATTAAGACAGGCATCAGGACCTTTAGTACGAAGGATAGTAATATTATGTGTCAGTATAAGGTCAGTGTGACAGGAGCTGCCGGTAGTTCAACCGGGCACCCCAGTTACAAACACTTCAGGATTGGAGTTTGTCATTTGTTGCTGATCATGATCCATATGTCGGCAAGCCCAACTTCCTCCAAATTGATAGTAAGAATTAGTATTCTGATTGGCTACTCGGTTCCCTGAGCCTACATGATTCAAGATGATGCAATACATACATTCCATAGGTAGATAGACTATGAACTGATTCTCCCCCACCAACAAAGTAAGAATGGCTATGATGCTTGCCTCCAGCTACCGCAAGTAGAATAGCATCCAATATGAACATAACCCTATTCCCTTGACACATTGGGGCATATTTACAAATCCCTAACACCACCGAGGGTCACTTTTTTTGATGCTCCGGTGGCGTTGCACCATTCCCCTTATTGACAAAGTGGCGCTAAGCCACTTAATGTGGCTTAACGCCACCTTATAAATATGCCCCTTACAGCAGCAATCTGCTGCAGCAAAGGGGCGGGCAATAGGTGTTGCTGTGGGCATTCCACCACAACACCCATTGCTTTTTTACGCTGTTTCAGATTTACAAGGCTGGGGCAGTGCCTAAAACTAAGGCGAGGTAATACCTGGTCTTAGAATGGTGATAAGAAGAGAAATTATTAATTTCTCCTCTTTTTTTGCTCTTTCCATGTGTGCTGCATTCTGCAGCACACATAGAAAGAGCAAATCACCATTATTGATTGTTTATGTGCAGGAATGGGTCGCTTTCTGCACATAGACAATCGCCCCTGCGGTGCAGGCACCCTTGCAACATGGAGCAAGGGTGACTGTTCTGGCTAGGCAGATTTCTTAGCTCCAGTGCTATGGAAAAGCAGGGATCCACCATATTTTTGTAAATACAGCGCATCCCTGCATTTGAAAATGTTGGAGCGCAGAGTTGCCAAATTTGGCGTAACACTGAGCTCAGGCATTTTCTTATAAATATACCCCAATTATTTTCTCATTATACCATAGTGTTTTATCAGACAGATTTCAGTCCCTATGTTTATCTAAGGAAGCTGCTACTGATGAATTGTTTTTCATGACTGATCTGCCACAGGAGAGCATAGTATTTGGAACCAGGGGGCACTAGTGTGTTTTAATTTTTAGTTAAGCAATACTAGCATGTTAACACCCCACATATGTTCAGATGATGATAGTCCATTGATTTTATCTTCAAGACCTACTCAATCCATAAATAACTGCAATAGTGTGTAAATATTTTAAACTCCTTTCGCTTGAGTCACCTGCTAACCTATTACATTGAAGCATACAAGCAGTAATGGATGGAATGCTTGAATTAATCTCACCAACTAATAATTACTCGGGCCCCATCCTAGTCCATTGTTATTTTGCACACCATGTCAACTCAATTTGGACTCAGCAATGTGCAAATCAGTCTTGAACCTGCTCCAATGGGAACAGTGTAGCCCTAACTGCCAGTCCAGGTCCTCCCTCAACTGGAACACAAGCAACCTAGGACTGGCTCCATGCTGACTAATGGTAGACTGTTTATAAAATAGTATGGCGTTCTCACCACACTCTTTTAGCTATCACAGTTCCAAATATTAGTTTTCTAGGCCCTAAACCTTTCACAGAAACACTCTAAAGGATTAGCATGATCATGTGTATCATCCTGTTAGGCCTCATTTGCATGTAACATGCACATGTCATCAGAAAAAGCCCTGCCGCATACATGAAAACTCTGTCATTGAAACACTATGTGGACTAGCATTATACTCACAAGTACAAACTATTTGGAATGATCCATCAGTATTCCTTTTTGCCACAATGTGTATGGTCAGTACACTGATTTAACTGCTCGCCTCATGAACATAGTGCACTTGAGGTATGAATGTAGCACACTCAATATTTCTGAATGACTAATGTGTGTTTACCACAACCAACAACCAAATGTCCGTAGGAAAATGCCTCTTTTTGCATAATTACCACCAATTTTCTGGCACTGAAACTGCTGTTTTTTTGACTCGTTGCACTGGGACTCTGCTAACAAGGCCTTAGTACATGTGCTCTGACCTCTAAAACATGTTGAAAATGATTATATTCCTAACTGGCATACTTAACTTATCTATATGTCCCTAGTATGTGGTACAAAGTGTACCCAGGACCTGTAAGTTAAATGTCACTAGTAGCATCACTAGAGTGACAGTGCGAAACCTGACTGCAGGCTTGCTGCCAAGGTTTTACTACAAATTCAACTTGTCAAATATTTAAATATTAATAAGGCAGCACTAAGTAAGCTTTAGTGCCCAATAAAGCAGGGAGCATGGTATTTAAAAGTAGGTTAAGTAAAATTTTAAAGTAAAACATTTTCTTATAGTGAAAAGCCCCCAAAAGCTATTTTCGCTGTAGCATGGTAGCTGCTCTATAAGAGAGGATTAGGGGTTAAAATTAAAAGTAACTAATGTTGCCTAACAAAAATGAATGTGTCCTTGTTTAACACAACTGGTGCTAATGTAAAGCGCTCTGATACCCGATACCTTCAGGTCAAGTTCACGCTATATAAATCTCTGAAAACAAATAATTATCTCAACCTAGAAACCAGCTAGAAAGTTTGTTCTTGGACTTATATATTTATTACAAATCAAATTAATAGGTAAAGTCGAATTTGTATTAAATAGCTTACAATAAGTATTTGTAAAAAGTCACCTTTAACCTGCCTAGTGAGTTTCCAACTGTATCCAGGAGCCGAATAGCTACTTGATGAGCTATGAACTTGCTCTCAGAGCTGAGACAAAGGCCTAGGGATTGGGGAGGGGCTGTGTCCTCTGACAGGATGACTGTTTGGGCAATGCCCAGGGACTTAATTATCTTCAAAGAACCCTACCCTGTCAAAAGCAGATGTAGCTAACACCTGGACCCTCCTTAGTACCTATACAGCCAGGCACCAATCCTAGTGGTGAAGGAGCTGCCACAGAACCATTTTTGAGTGGCCACAGAGTTGCTCATTTCCGTGGCCAGTCTCCTAAGTTGGGCACAGGAGCTCTGCACAGGGGAAGAGAAATTTATACCATGTTTAGGTAGAGGGAAATGGGAAGCATGTGGGATTGCTTGCAGTAGGACACCCAGAAATTGCGCAAATATGGGTAGGGTTAACCCTGGGAACTTTTTTCCATATTGGTCAGGAAGGGGACAAGAGTCACCCTCACCCTAAGCTAGTGCCAGGTATAAATGTAGCACCCCTGGACACCTTCATTAGATCACTACTGGACAAGTGAAAGACAGAAGAAGGACTGCACCTGCTGTTGAGATCTGTTGGGAGAACCCTAAGGGATGGGCCTGCTCCAACTTGTACCCAGGGTTAAGATGTGAACTCCAACGGTCAGTTGGCTGACCTCATATTAAGTTACAAAGATACAAAAGTTGCAGGAAGCCCATTTTCCTACAAGAGCTTTGCTGATTAGTTCCAACTGGACCTACCCTTAACCCTGATGGTGGCTTCTGTGGAGTGAGTCCTTGTTGGACTTGGCCCTTTTTGTAGGGTCATCCCTAAACTTGTTGCCTTTCTCCTAGCCTTTTCTCTGACATGGTGTTGGTGGTGTTAGTCGTCTGTCCACTTTAGCACTGCTGTCCAGTGTAAAGTGCGTGCGCTCTCTGTGTTACTTATGGTAAGATTGGTCTACACCTGTTTGGCATATTTAATTTACCTGTCAGTCCCTTGTAAAATGGTATCTCATATACCCAGGGCTGGTAAATTAAATGCTACTGGTGGGCTTGCAGCGCTGATTGCGCCACCCACCAAAGTAGCCTTGCAAACCTATCTCAGGCCTCTGCCATTGCAGGGCCTGTGCGTGCAGTGTTACTGCAGCTGTGACGTGGCACCTAAAGTGTGTGCCATGTCTGTGACCCCCCTTTTCCTGCATGTCAGTCACCCCTAAGGTAGGCCCGAGCTAGCCCTATGGGCAGGGTGCATTGTAGGTAAAAGATAGGACATGCACCTTAAGTGTGGGACATGTCCTGGTAGTGACAAACAGCCATTTTGGTTTCTCACTACTGTGGGGCTGCCCTCCCATAGGAATGCATTGGGGATTCCCTGATAAGTGTTTCAGTGGTAATTCCTGGTATGAGAGGAGCAGCGTGGTCAAGTTTAGCATAATTGGAATTGTCATAATAAATGCTGCGCAATGGTGTGCGCAGATTTATTATAACTATTTTAGAGATGCCACTTTTAGAAGTTGGCATTTCTGTATGCTATGTGTCTGCCTGCCTGATGTGAATTGCATGTCTGGCTTTTGAGTGACAGGGGCTGGGAGATGTGTGTGGCTCCAGGATGGGCAGGGTGAGTCAGCACTAGGCTGAATGGAGCATCTGCATTTGGAGTAGTGGGAGGAGTAATCCCCTGACCCTGAATAGGTCTGTGCCTAGCCTGTACAATGCTGGCTCCGCCCCCTGTGGTGTGTCTGATCACCGAGCCCCCCACCTGACAAAGGGGAAGAGGAGCTTGGTAAACAAAGTGCTCCAATTCCCCCCTGAACCAGTTGCATCTGGTTCCCCCAAGCCCTGTGCTGCAGACAAAGAGAATCTGGGTATAAGTATAGGGGCTGTGACCCCATGATTGTGTGCTGTTTCTGGACTGCTGGGGCTTGTTGCTGCTGGGGCCCAGGAGGAACCGCCATGGGGGCTTGCCTCCCTGCTGGAGGGCCCTGTGTGCTGGCCTCCCTGGGCCCAGCCTTGTGCCCCCAGAACTTTGCCTTGGATCTAGCGCCTCGTGAGCGCTTTGCTTTTGGGACCTGAAGAGCACTTTGCTTGGTGTTGCTGGGAGGAGCTGGCATCTGCAGCGCTGGTCTGCATCGTGAGCGCCGAGGGAATCCCGGCGTGGGGATTCCCCTGCATTTCGGGATTAAGCGGGAGCCTACCCCGCATTCACCTTTACTTTTGCGGGTGCCCACCCCGCATTGATAATTGATTTAACTAGCGGGTGCCCACCCCGCTTGTGTGCGTATTTAGCGGGTGCCCACCCCGCTGCGGTGTTGTATGCAGGCGGGAGCCCACCCCGCAATTGCCTTTGTTCTATGTGGGAGCCTCCCCGCATTGCCGCTTTGTGGTGGTTTCTAGCGGGTGCCCACTCCGCATTGCACCACCAGGAGAGGAGGAGCGCCGCACCTCGGGTGCGACGCGGAAGCCAGGCAACTTTCGTGCCTGACTGTGGGTGGGGCTCCTGAGCGTAAAGGGAAGCCCTGCCAGTTCCTGGAGACCGGGGGAAGTGATGCTGCCGGGCCGAGGAGATGAGGAGAAGGAGGCGAGGCCCCCGGGAGCAGTGCCGGTCAGGGCACACTGCCGGTGCCCTTCCCAGCGGCATTCAGAGGAGCGCAGAGCCCCACGGAGAGCCCGGTGAGTGGGGGCTTCTCCATTGTTTGTGTTGATCGACGCACAGTGCCTGAGCGGTCCCGCAAGAGAGCGGGCCGCTCCAACGATGGGGGCAGATTTGTTCAGAGAGCCCCAGAGCAGGGCCTCTTGTTTTATTCACAGCTGCACCACCGTAGCGGGCAGCTGTAACGTGGCCACATTTGTTTTCAGGGCCCCGGTGGGGGTCCAAAGGGCACAGTGGTGCCCGTGCCCTCTCCTTGATGCATTTCTCACAGCTGCCCCGCCTGACAGAGGGCAGCTGCAACGATTGGGCAGTGCTTGTGTTACGAGTCCCAGAGTGGGGCTCAGGCCATTTTCCACAGCTACCCCACCTGATAGAGGGCAGCTGCAACGTTGCGCAGATTTGTGTAGAAGAGCCCCAGAGCAGGGCCTCTTTGTTATCCCCAGCTGCGCCTCACCAGAACGGGCAGCTGCAATGTTTAGGCCTGCGCAATTGCGCACTTTTGGATCCTGCTGCATTGGCAGCCCAAGCCCTGACATTATGGACATAGGGCATTTGAGTCCTCTGAGAAGGCCAGTTGGCCAGGGGCACTGTGTGAGGTTGATAGGGCGCCAGGCCCTAATGTAATTTATGTGGTGCGCAGAAAATGTGATTGATGCACCCTGATTTATTCCTCTAATGTGGTCTATGATTATGAGGTTTTGCATACTGTGTTTATGCTTGTGAGGTTATTCTCTACTGTGATTTATGCCTCTAACAGGATTTAGGATTATGAGGTTATTGTCTAATATGTTTAGGCTTATGAGGTTGGCGCATAATGTATTTGACGCCTGATGTGATGCTGATTGCATAATATGATTTATGTTGCAGGATAATGCTGAGTACAGTGTTTTGCCAGTAATAACTGGTTGTGTTCTATATCTACTATTTTCAGTTTGTGATGGTTCTGACAGTGGCCCAATTGGCCCTGTCATGTGTATATAATCCCCTGTAAGTATTGCCTAGTGCCAGTTGGCACAGTGTATATTGTGTGATTACTATTCTAATGTGTTTATAATAATACAAAGGCTATTTTTATATATAACCTTGTGTGGAGTTCCTTTTGTGGTGTGCCTAGTATGTTGCTGCTGTGTGTGTGTTGCGCAAACGCTTTACACATTGCCTCTGGGATAAGCCTGACTGCTCGTGCCAAGCTACCAAGGGGGTGAGCAGGGGTTATCTTCAGCGTGTAACTCCCTTGCCCTGACTAGAGTGGTGGTTTCTGCCTGGCTTAGGCACAAGCCCTAGCCAACCAGAAATCCCATTTCTAACAGTCCTGATCCCCAAATGCTGTTCCTACGGTCCTGGAACCATAGTCTGATTTTAAAGTGTACTACTCCTGCTTAAAGTGCCAAAGCTGGGACTTAGAAACTTGTTAGCAACACTCTGTCTGGATAACCGATGTAGATGTTCACAAATTCCTCATTTTGTTTGTAAAATATGTAAGTTACATGGCACAAGTAAACATCATGATGTGAATTGTTTTTTGGTGTCAGTGTTCTTCCTGATTGCAGCACATCAATGCCACTAATAATGATTGTACATTGTTCTGTTGAACATACATGATTCAATCTTAATGGGTGATTTTAGTCCCAGTGAGGTTACAAATAATAAGTTTGCTTCCCCGTGAACTTTTACTGTATCCACCCTGCTAAAGCTAATTTCTATTGTTTGTTTTGGGAGAATTGATGTAGTCCAGGGTTGCTATTAAAGTTGCAGCCATTGATGTCAAAGTGTTAGTTGGCCTCAACTTGTTGATTTGCCCTCCTGAAAAAAATCCAACTTCCAGAATTTTTTAAGTCGATCGCAGGGGGATTCACTGAAAATGACACAGAGTAGCATCAAATCGATGTTGAGACATCCCTGCGCAAAGATTTCACCTGCTTGGAATTGTCCAGCCTCCACAGATGACCGCATCAGGACCCTCCTCTTAAGCCCTGCTTTGGATCCAGTTTGCCCCACTGACGGCTCATCTACTACAATGTTTCTCCAGAAACCTTTGTATTAGTATAGTGTCTGTGGCTGGTTCTTCGAAATTTGAAGTTTTTTAAATTTAAAAATGTAAATATTCTTATCTCTGGGTGCCCTTATTGGATTTTTTTAATTTTTTGTCATTTTGCGCACAAAAATAACTGTTTTGGTACTTCTCAATGCTTTACACATTTTCTTAAGTTACGCTTTTTTACTCTGTGTCATAGCTATAAGTCATTGAGCTCAGGTTTAAATTACTGAACCCTTTACTGGACCTACCAAGAACAGTGACATTATTAGTTGTTGGGAACTACCATCTACCCCAACTAATAATCCACTTTTTTCAGAGTTTTATATAGCGCAGACTTGACCTGAAATTATCAGGTATCAGAGCGCTTTACATGAGCACCAGTTGCGTCACACAAGGACACATTCATTTTTTAAGATTAAGTGATTTTCCCAGAATCACAGGATGTTGAGCGTGGTTACCGAGACTCAAAGCCGGTTCCCCAGATTTGAGGTCGACCGCTCTAGCCGTTAGGACACTTTCTCACACTCATCACTTAAAATTGATCTAGAAGCCAGTCCAAAACATGGGTCTACTCTGTTTTTCGAATTTTGTATGCATAAGTGTATTGTGTGTTCACTGCATATAATTTTACAGATATCGTCCATCCTGTTCATGTTTTTTTTATAACTGGCGGAACAAATGTTTTCTTCAAATGAACAGTATCTTATTCAGATGATTACATGAAAACCAGAAGGCTTTGATCAATCCATAATAATTATGTTTCAATTAGTGCGACCAACAATAGCATTGTGTAGAAGCTGTATGTAATGGGGTGGTAGGCGACCATTTCCAATGCCTAAATCATGGCGACAAAATGTTTTCCATGTTGTGCGTGATGGGTAAAAAACATATTATTTCCTGCGCATCTGTTTGTTCATTTTTAATTAGGGCTTTTTGTTATGCGGTATTTGCTTGGATGGAATGGAACTAAAATATTTCAATTACGCATGAATTTAAGGCACGCATAAATACGTGTCTAATAACCTTCAATAAAATATGGGACTAGCCTGCATTATGAAAAGAAAATTAATCAAACATATTTGCATAAGTAAAACAGAATTAGGGTGCTATCATTTATGAAAGCTCTTCTCATGTAGAACGTAGTTTACAGATTTAATTCATTTATAACTCTTGGGTAATTAGTACACTTCATTGTTTGGCTGTGATGTTGTTGATTGCATGTTTATTAATATATTAATATGTAATCTAAGAAGGTTCATTAATTAATTGCATATTGTGTTTTATATAGTTGACTGCATTTGTGATTTCTTGCTTTTAGCAACATTAGTCATTCCAAAAGATGTGTGATTCTGATGTTCTGCTTAGGCTTGTTTTGAAATAATTATACAAAATTAATTCAAATCGTGTGACATTTCTGATTAATTTCAGTAAAACCTTTTTTGTCAGCACTTCTCCTGTAAAATATTATAATCAACAAGATAGGGGCATGATGTATAAAAGACACAGTTAAAAACAAACACTGCAATAGTATGCATCGGTTTTAATAGGGCCACTGTCCAGAATAGCTAAGACTTCGGAATCTTTTAATGTATTCCGCACTAGGAATTGGATGATAATCATGGTGTCGACTCCTTCCTCCAGTGTACCCACATCCATCTTATGCAGCCTCGCGAACTGGTGCGCTAGTTCACCTGTCCTTCATGACCATGAGCACTCGCATTCGGATCTGACACCTGATCCGGAACCTCTTGGCGCAATCACT
This sequence comes from Calotriton arnoldi, assembly GCA_963921515.1. NCBI lineage: Eukaryota > Metazoa > Chordata > Amphibia > Caudata > Salamandridae > Calotriton > Calotriton arnoldi. The sequence continues at coordinate 657,777 of CAWUFW010008888.1, forward strand.
GCAAATGAGCTGTTGCAGCTGCCGTTTCATGCCTCCCACTAACGTCTACGTCCTTGCTCCTAGTAAGACCCTTACCCTTCAAAGACAATTAATTACTAGTTAATTACATCAAAATAATAACTCGTCCTTGCCTTTTATTGACATAAAGAAGACTGAGATTGGCCATTCCCAGGTGAGATACGCCGACTGGTGTACAATAGTGGTAGGAACATTGTACATCTGAGGAAGCAGTTTATCAAGGATTTATATTTTGGGATGTTACACGAGATTGTATCAGGGCATATGAGCGTATTAGCAGGGGCACAATGTGCTCTTATTCCAAACAATAGTTGGATTTAAATGTAAACAAAGCTTGTCTTTCTGAAGTAAGATATCTAGTGATGTGTACAGCTTACTCTATATTGACTGGCACTACACTGAAGAAAGGATCCAGTTCTCTGTATCGAGAGGTCTTGTGATGACGATTCACTACCTCCTACACTACCTCCTTAACCCCTCCTCCTCTCAGTTCCACCTAGATAAGGTGTGCCCACCTCCTCCCAGAAACCACATTACCTAGAAAACTTTAAAAATAGGCCATCATCCACTACATTTCCACCCCTCCCGTTAGGCTCCTCCTCTCACAAGGGCCTAAATGGGGGTGGAGAGCCCAGATCTTCCCGTTTTTCCTGTCAGTTTCTGCAGATATTGCTTAGACCTGGCTAGGCCAGGTCCCCCGATCTGCGTGGATTGTGTTTCTTGAAGGTTTTTTCTTTTGTTTTACTGATGTAGATCTGACAACCGAACCACTCATTTTGGCAATGCAACATCTTTATTTTTTCAGGAATAAGTTCAGCTGATATATTCTATGGAGTTTGAAAGACTGCCTTTGTCTCTTTCGACCCTATTACAAGTCTGGCGGTCCCAAGACCGCCAAACTCGTGGTGGCGCGGCGGTGGCGGATCCAGCCATTGACCCACTGGTGGTCCGACCGCCCAATTACAACTCAGGCAGATGGACTGCCCTGGGACCGCCGGTTCCACCAGGGAGCCGCCATTCCCTGGTGTAGGAGTGGTGGTCGGAGGCCACAATATGCTTGGTGGGACCGCCATGGTACTGCCAAGCATATTCTGAGTTTCCTCTGAGCCAGGCTTTTCATGGCAGTTACACCGCCATGAAAACCCTGGTGGAAGGAACAAAGGGGGGGCCTACAGTGCCCCCCTGTGCTTCAAACATATGTGGATGCACACAGGGGGGCATAACATATGCCCCCCTGTGTGCATGCATATAGGTTCTTGCACAGCATGGACTTTCGAGTCTATACCGTGCAGAAACCTTGGAGTGCGGACCCATTGCAGTGCCTTTTTTATTGGCACCACCACATTTAAAAGAGGCACCGCCATGGCACCGTGATGCTGCCCACCTGCCAGACTACTAGAAAGTCATAATCTGGCGGGTGGGCGACGCAAGCTTTGGCAGAGCACAGGCACGGTAGTTTGCACCGCCGCGCCACCCCTCCATCAAAAACTCATAACCAGGGCCTCAGTAGATGCTGCTAACAATTAGCACACTCACAAACCTGGATTTGTCACTTGTCTTCAAAAAAGTGATTTTTGCCCCATTTAAATTGTCTCTCCTCCCAGTATTCCAATATTTTTGAATATTTTTGGATACAAAGGGATCGGTCACTGAACTGCTAATGTTATTTACTTGTGCAGATGTTATTCATCTTAAGATAGAACAGTTTTTTGTAGAAGAAGGCTTTAGTGTACTCCTGATGCCATAACATCGTAGTATAAGCAGGAAAAGCCATATAAATTCTGATTGGCTCACCTTTCTATGCTGATAAGAATGCTGTGGTTATTCACAATACCGAGAGTAGTATTATTTGTTCCAGGTGCGGGTATTAGTTTCACTGGTGTATTTTTGTGCATTCCCTTTATTTAGTAAATGAAACAACCGTTCTTTTTCTGTACCTCCCTGTTGGATGTGGCCACTTTGGATGTTTTGTCAAATTTATCCTATCTCTCTCTAGCTCTGGACTGGGCTGCGGATTTCAGCATGGTGCTTGTTTTATGAGACCTAAGCCTACATCCTAAATCCTGTCCTTGGGTTTTCCCATGTGCACCTTGGGGCTTGGAGGTAATGGGGACGGTCCCTGTCTATTAAAGATTTTTGGGATTTCACACTTTATATTCCTTGCAGCAACTGAAACTGTCAGTTTGGATTTCTGAGTGATTTTGCTGGAATTAGAGTTATTGGTCTCTGTTCTTGTGGGTTGATCTGCCACGATGCTGGTCACTTTATATACCTGTTTAGCTCTCACCTGTGCAAGGAGTGTGGAATGCTAGAATGTGGCCATATTTGTCTTATTGCTGAGTGCGGGGTTCGCACATTAATACCTAGTTAGTCTGGTCTTGGCTACTTTTAGAAGTTGAGGTGTTAGACTCATTGCACTATATGGCTTACCCTTGAAATCCCTGCTGGGCATGCCATGGAGGGAATTGGGTCATAGCCACTGTGGTTTAGGAGTGGTTTAGGAGAGTGATTCATTGCTGAAACTGGAAAGGAGGATTAATACTTGGTCAAAATTGTTTCTTCTTATGTAACTGGTATGGGGGCTGGAGGTGTCCTTATAGACTGGGATAGTTCAGTGTTAGGAGCTAATTACACAGGGGTTTTGCATGTGCTCTTTGCTAAATAAGGAGTTTGTTCATGAATCCTTGGTAAACCCAGTCTCTACTATACTTGGGACTTGACATGTTAGACTCTAGTCATTCTGGCTTTCCCTTGTACTCTTTGCTTGACATTGAATGTGGGTTATTATATCATTGCCACTCTGGATTATGAAAGTGGTTCCTACCGGATTGAAAGCCTGTGGCTGAAAGTCTTTTCAGCCTATTTCCTTTTAGACCTAGATGTCTCTAGATTATAAATGGATTAAGGAGTTAAGGTTTAATTCTTGGGTGATATAGTTTTTTTTATGCTCCTGTTGAACTTGTCGTTGGAGCTGGTAGCTCCGCTTCACTCTTGCTTTCTCTAGTCCTCCTTGCTGGGCTTGGAACTAGTACACTAAGGGGCTTATTTACAAGCTCCTTGTTTTATCACATTAAAAGTGATGCACCGGCGGCACACGGGCTTGTAAATAAGCCCCTTAGCCTTTTGGCTTCTAATGTCCTTCTTGGTCAAATGCTGAGTTTTGAAGTTGGGTCATTCTTGGGTGGAACAGATAATCAGGGTATGTCCTTTATGACATACATTCATGCTCCTTTTCCGATATGTTATTTATAGATTGTTTAAATAGGTCTGGCTGTCTATTATACTCTCTGCTGGGCTTTGGGTTGACAAATTAGGTATTGATCATACTGGCTTTCACTTATGTACCTCTGAAATTTGGAGTTGTCCTGCAAAGTCTTCATTATCCTGGACCTTCTATTTGTATTCAAAGCTAGACTTGGTTCTTCTGGGCTAGGAGTTGGATGGGTTAAGATTTGTTTCAAATCTTTTGGTTCTCAGAGGCTGTGTTACATATATCATATTACAGCAGTGGTTCCCAAACTGTGCACTCTGGCTCCCTGGGGAGCCGTCAAACCTAGCCTGGGGAGCCGCACACTAAGCACTTTAATGCATTTAATGTTTAAGGGTCTTTTGGCTTCAGTTAAACTAATTAGACTTAAACGCATGATGTCGATGATTTGTAAGTGACATGCCTAAGCTGTAAATGTACTGCTTAATTGATGGCATGCCGAGGGAAATGACCTCCATATTTCACTGGATCCTCATGTTCCAACATTCCCAAAGTAAGCGGAAGATGCCTGATTAATTTTTTTAGACTCATTAATAGCTTTGTTTTTTTCCAAATGCATTTTACACCAATGCAAGTTATCAGGAAAGTACAGTTGTCCTGTCTATTAAACACACTAAGTATTATTAAGCATTGACATTTATACTTGAATCATAGGTACTGCCAGTACACATTTCTTTCAGTACACACACATTTCCAGACAGGCCTGCTCTCTCCTTGAGCACAGGGAAGTAAAACACCATATACGGCATAATGCCAACATTTGGAAGCAAGAAAGAGGGACGTTTTAAAAAAAAACAGAGGAATTTATTTTACTTGCATTGATTTGGAGGCAATTTTAGGGAGGAGACAGCAAAAATAAAGCTATATGTGGTTTAAAAAATCGTGAGTGACCCTGCAGAGAGAGGTGTGTTGGCACGTATGACATGGGTAGAAATGGACATGTATGCAAATATTCTTCAAGTGCAGAAACACTTTGGTAATGGGGCCTACATGCATAGGGGTACTATCTAGCCCTGTAAGTGGGATAAAAAAAGTTGGAGAGGGTACTCTAAAAAAGGCATGGGCAAAGAAGTGTAACTAGGAATATTTTATTAGAGGCGCCACCTTAGTAATACGAAACACCCTGCGTATATGATTATAATACCTTCATCAGCTTCATCCCAATTATTTTCAGGGAAAAAAATGCAAGTACTCCCAAGGCCGGGCTTACATCCACCCCACCCTCCAAAAAAATAACAGTGGGGAGCCACGGGCAATGGCCAATGGGTCAATGGAGCCGTGGGTCGAAAAAGATTGGGAACCACTGCACTATACAATTGGCCTACCCCTCTTTCAATTTACTTTTACGTCCTGGCATATGGTACTACATGTACCCAGGGCATGTAAATCAAAAAGTGGTCTTGCAGCACTCACTGTTAGATCCACTAAAGTAGTACTTTAGAACATGTCTTAGGTGTGCCATTGCAGCCAGTAGCGTTGTATTAAACAGCCAATTCAACCTGCCAAAATAAAACTCTGCCAGGCCTAAACCCCTCCATTTTAACACATATAAGACATCCCTAAGGTAGACCCTAAAGGCAGGGTGCATTATATTTAAAAAGTCAGTTGTCAAGTTAAATTTTACATGTCCTGGTAGTGAAAAATTCATAAGTTAATTTTTCACTACTATGCGGCCTATCTCTCCCATTGAATAACATTTGGTTACCTTATTACATTTATTAAGTGCTAACTTTTGATTGGGAGCAGGTAGAACTATTATTTTTGAACTGTAATTTAAATTCTTCTTTAATGATAAAGTTGGATTTCAAGTCACAATTCTGAAAATGGCAGTTTTAGAAAGTTGCTCATGACTGTGAATGGCTCTGCTGTTGGGTTTTGTGTATTCCTGCAATTCAGTGAAACAAAGTAGACTGGGCGTAGGCAGGATGGGCCATCCTGGCAGGATGACTGGGGCAGAGCTGTTCCCTACCCCACTACACTTCAAAGGGCTTGCCTCAGCACACACAAAGGAACCTGACACCAGAATTTTGTCACCCTAGACTTCTTAGAGCCTTGGCCGGGAAAGGTAAGAAATTTTTATAACCAGATGTGGGTGTACACTAGGATATCCCCAACTTCAAGGGCTAGCACCAGGTATAAATATTGGACCCTCAGAAGACCTCTTCAGAATACTCCTGGACCTGTAGAAAACTTCTGAAAGGTCTGCTTGGAACCCAGAGGACTGCCCTGCTGCTCTCAGAGGACTGCCCTTCTGCTTGAAGGCCTGCCTTGCTGCTTGAAGAAGAACTTGATCATCATCTTGGACCACAAGAAATGACTCCAAAACTAGGTGGCTGGCCTACTGTGTAAGCTACAGGGACAAAACAATATCCTGTGACCTTTAACCCTGCACCTGGCCTCTGCTGTAGTGAGTCCTAACCCCCCTAAGTGGTGCCCTCAAGATCATGGACCCTTGCAAACAGGGTTAGATGTTCTACTGTTGCCTTACCCTAAAACTTGGGACTTAGAAGCTTTTCAACCAAAAGGTGTCCTGAGAAGCGACGGCAGACCAGGACTTACATGCCAGCCAATCTGCCCAAGGTGTATCGCCGGTCATCCTGACTCCACGGTAGCTCCCGCTACATTCTTGGCAGCAGCAAATCTTGTTAAGCTGGACATCTTGGTGAAGGTATCTAGCCCCGTGGTGCCCTTGCTGGCTACAGCCTGCAGCTTCGTCCCGCTGGAGTTTCTCAATTTCCACAAAAGTGGAAAAGTTCAGAAGTAACAATCTTCACCCCAACTCCATCCGGTCGCTCCCCAACAACAACGCCTCATCCTCGGACACTGCTTTCTGCCTTGCCCTGCAGATCTCTACCTTCTCCATAACTTCTCTTCCAAATTTCTTCTAAGGTCAAAGGTAAGCCAAGACCAAACCCAATACACCTCATGTATCCAACCTGCACTCCATTACAGTTTGCCTTAACTTCTTTCGCTGTCTTGCACGACCAGATACCCGTGGTTGGTGCTTTGTTCATTTAGGCACTATTTTATGCTAAAAACTTTAAAAATTCATGACTCTGGTTCTACTGATTTCGATGTAATTCATTTTAATTACTAAATTGGTTTTGCATTTTTCTTGTATTGTGTGTTCACTTTATTACTGTTTGTGTGCAGCATAAAGTTAAGCCTGTCTGCTTTTGTGCCAAGCTACCAGAGGGTTAAGCACAGGTTAATTTAGTGATTTTAGTGGTTCACCCTGACAAGGATTTTGGTAGTTGCTTGAGAAGGGTTTTCACCCCCATCAACCAACAACCCAATTTCTTACAATAACACAACAATGTAGGCTTATTTTTTACTGGCTCGCATTCTGTCTTTCTTCTGCATGTTTTCGTAGTCGTTTTTTATGATTGATTTTATGATCTCAAGGAATTTTGTGAGAAGAAATTCCTTATAAAGCTCTGGATTCTGCTTGAGTAATGCTCATACCATACAAGCAAATCTTAATTATCACTGCCTAGAGCCCTCATTGTAAGTGACGTTAATGATACTAGAGATTCAGACCACCCAGAGTTACTGTTACCCTCGAGAACAGTTACTCCTACAGTCAGAAAAGCAATACCCTTAAGAGAAGAGGTTTACAGTCCACTTAGAAACGGAGAATTACCGAAAGAATCTGATTTACCATATCCTATTCCCACTGTAATTCCTAAATATTTGCCTCAATATACTCCCGGAGATTTTGACTGATTTCAGCATGCACAGTCCCCAGTAGAAATTGTCCGAGTTTGCGAGCTCACAGCATTACCCATTAGCCAATACCCATAATCAAGATAGGCCTGATAACTTGTTGACAAGCCCATGGGTGATTACAAGCAAGTTGGAATCGGGGCTCTTATAATAATAGATTGTGATAAAATACAATGCAAGAAATGTAGTGTACTTACAAAATATTGGCATTGATATATTCTACAACACAGTCGGGTTTACATATTTTAACATTTTGAAAGATAAGGAACTTTTAATTTGTGCGAAGTCGTTAATATAGCCTGCGTTGTAATTCAAGGTTAGTTAACGTTTCTAGGAATGCAATCGTTCAGTGATAAAAAAAACTCGCACGGTCAATCTAAGTCGATAATCTGTTTTTGTATGGCTTTTTTTAAAAGGTGTAATGTAAAAACCATCAGGAATTAATACCATGACACCAATGGGTTAAACAGCATGCCGTGCACATCATTAGCAATGCAATGTATATTGATCAATAGGCCTATTTTTTAAAGATTTGCATGTATCTTAAGTTATAAAAAGCAAGAAAAAAAATATTGTTTCGTATATATTTATTTCAGATGTGTGCCCATTTCACTATTCATCCTTGCCATAGAATATTATCTTTCGACAGGTGGCCATTTACATGTCTGAATAAATATTTTTGGGAAAGTGCATTGCCTTTTGAAAAGAACAACATGAGTTTTCTGCATCTCCAATCTTATATCAAGCTGTCCTTTCATGTCCGTGTGTGACTAACCTGACATAATTATGACTACACGCTGTGCAAAAGACATCTGTTAATGAGACTGTCCTGCAGGATAAGAATGTCTTTTTAGTTCAAGGAAAAAGATGCAAGTGAAGTCAGAGTCATATTCTTATTGCATCTAGCTATAAAGCATGTTCCAAAGAAACTCCCCATTTATTGAGATCTTAAACGGGTACAATCTTTGCCTAAAACAAAGCAGTGTTGGAGTTAACGATGATAGGTTAATCAATTGGATATTGGCTTCTAAAGGGATAGAAATGTTGCAAAGCATGTACCTTAACAGCTCAGCGGCAGCCTCTTTTTCAACATCTATATTGGTGATACTTGAAGCAACTGAAGAAACAGCGCCAGCAACTTTCTCCAACTCCTGAGAAAAAACTGTAGAAGAAATGTATCTCCTGCATTTGCTCACTGAACTATGGGCCTCATGTACAAAGCAATTTTAAGGTTGCAAAGGTCAAATCAGAACCTTTGAAACCTCAAAATTGCATTTTCTAAAGTACGAACCTCAAATTGCATTCTGTAACTTTATGTACCAGATCAGTATTTGAAAGGAAATTAGAAGGGGTTACTAAGGGACCCACTCCCCTTTTTGAATGTCGACAAAAAACTTTTTTTCGGAGCAGACAATGTTCCTTAGGACCACTGCCTACTCATAAAAAATGGTTATAAAATATTTTTTTTTAATCCATCTCGTTTTTCTGTTAGAAAATGGACTGCTTTTATTTAAAAAAAAAAAAAAAAAGGATTGGTTTATTTAAAAGTGATCACAGACATAGTGGTCAGCTGACCCAAGGATTCCTCTGCGACTCTTGCCAATTGAGGTGGGTCGTAAATTGCGACATACAGCATGCGGATCACTGACATAATATCGTCAGTCAAAATATCGAGATACCAGAATATCGTCGCTAAAATATCGATGGTCAAAATATCGACTTCCTATCTCCCTAAAGGTAAGTACCAAAATATCGAAACCAAAATATCATTATTAAAAATTCAGGGGCATATTAGCAACGTGATTATCGCCGCTTTAGCGGGACTTTTTCCCGCTAAAGCGGCGATAATTCAATCGCCCTATTAGCAAGCTGTCGCTAACTACTGTTAGCGACAGCTTCTAAGCGATAAGCGACCGGGTTAGGTGCCGCTTTGCATGCCAGCGATATTTATCGCTAATGGCATGCAAAGTAGGCGTTCCCAACCTAAAAGCGACTGGAAACAGTCGCTAAGGTCGCTATCACCTATTAGCGAGGCAGGGGAGGTGATTAACGAACCAGCGCTAAACACGTTTAGCGCTGGTTTGTTAACGCCTGGTCCAGACCTGACTTAGCCATGTAATCCAATGGGAGGTGGATTACATGGCTAAATCCCCTCGCCCTATCGCCAAGCTAACACTGGTCACAGTGTGAATATCGCTTGTTTTCAAGCGATATTCACACTGTTCTCCAGGGTTTCTATCGCTTTGGAGATAAGCGTTGCTGATAGCACGCTATCTCCGCGATAGAAACCTGCGATAGCCGGCGATAATTATCCTAGCGCTAACTGCGCTTAGCGATAATTATCGCCGGTTATTGCTAATAGGCCCCATAGTTATACAAAAATATCGATTTTTTTTTAATGTCTTAAAAATAATATAAAATTAATTAAATTATAAATATAATTAAATAAAACATAGTTAGAATTATTTAAAAAATGTTAAAACTAATAAATAATAAATGTAATGTAAAAAATATTAAACATGCATAATTTTTTTTTTTATATATGTATTAACTTAATAATATTAATAAATAATTAATACATTTAATTATAAAATGTAAAAAAACATAATTTAAATTATAATTACATATATATCTAAATAAACCTGTAATATAAATATAAAAATTAATTTTCTATATAATAAATTAAATTATTAAAATTATTATTTAAAAAAATAATATTTCACACAACATTAATTATAACAGTAGGGAAAACATTGCATAGCGTAGGGGATAAAATTACTATTCCCACTCCAACAAGTGTAACGGTAGTGAAAGCGTTGGATAGCGGGAAGGTAAAAATTACTATTCCCACTCCAGTGAGTGCAACAGTAGGGAAAGTGTTGGATAGCGGGAGGGTAAAATTTACTATTCCCACTCCAACGAGTGTAACAGTAGGGAAAGTGTTGGATAGCGGGTGGGTAAAAATTACTATTCCCACTCCTGTGAGTGCAACAGTAGGGAAAGTGTTGGATAGCGGATTGGTAAAAATTACTATTCCCACTCCAGCAAGTGCAACAGTAGGGAAAGTGTTGGATAGCATGTGGGAATAATTTACTATTCCCACTCCAGTGAGTGCAACAGTAGGGAAAGTGTTGGATAGTGGGAGGGTAAAAATTAATATTCCCACTCCAACGAGTTTAACAGTAGGGAAAGTGTTGGATAGCGGGTGAGTAAAAATTACTATTCCCACTCCACCGAGTGCAAAAGTAGGGAAAGTGTTAGATAGCGGGTGGGTAAAAATTATTATACCCACTCCAGAGAGTGCAACAGTAGGGAAAGTGTTGGATAGCGTGTGGGAATAATTTACTATTCCCACTCCAGTGAGTGCAACAGTAAGGAAAGTGTTGGATAGCGGGAGGGTAAAAATTACTATTCCCACTCCAGTGAGTGCAACAGTAGGGAAAGTGTTGGATAGTGGGAGGGTAAAAATTAATATTCCCACTCCAACGAGTGTCACAGTAGGGAAAGTGTTGGATAGCGGGTGAGTAAAAATTACTATTCCCACTCCACCGAGTGCAAAAGTAGGGAAAGTGTTAGATAGCGGGTGGGTAAAAATTACTATTCCCACTCCAGAGAGTGCAACAGTAGGGAAAGTGTTGGATAGCGTGTGGGAATAATTTACTATTCCCACTCCAGTGAGTGCAACAGTAGGGAAAGTGTTGGATAGCGGGAGGGTAAAAATTACTATTCCCACTCCAGTGAGTGCAACAGTAGGGAAAGTGTTGGATAGTGGGAGGGTAAAAATTAATATTCCCACTCCAACGAGTGTAACAGTAGGGAAAGTGTTGGATAGCAGGTGGGTAAAAATTACTTTTCCCACTCCAGCGAGTGCAACAGTAGGGAAAGTGTTGGATAGCGGGTGGGAATAATTTACTATTCCCACTCCACCAAGTATAACAGTAGGGAAAGTGTTGGATAGCGTAGGGGATTAATTTAGTATTCCCACTCCTGCAGTATAATTAACATTAATTAACAATTAATTAATTAAAAAAAATTATTTACCTCCCACCATATTCCCCTATAAACATCACCACCAATATTGTAAAAAATTAATAAATTAACATAATTAATTATCAATTAATTAATTAACTAATAACAATCAACGATAAAATTAATTTCCATCAAATATAAATTAATTCACACAATTAACACTATAAAATAACGTTAAAAAAATATTATATACAAAATATTAAAAAGTTTAATAAAAATTAAATTACTTCCCACCCTACTCCCCTATCAACAATGAACCCACTCCTAAAAAAAGTACACAATTAACTTTTTAACACAATTAACATATTTACCAATAAATTATTAATTATTATTAATACATTTATAATTAATTAATAATTAATTAATGAACTCACTTAACAATATAAATTATTAATACAAAATTTTTTATTAATTAATTAATTTAAATTAAATTACTTCCCACCCTATTCCCCTATAAACCCACAACCGCTACAGAAAAAAATTACGCAAAAATTAATTAACATATAATTAATTTATTCAAAAAAATTCTTAATTAATATATTATAAATAAATTACTTCCCACCCTATTCCCCTATAAACCCACAACCCGCTACATAACTAAAATACACAATAATAATTTAACATAAAATTCATTACTTTTAAAAAATTCAAACATACATTACAAAAATAATATATACTTTTAACACATATACTAACATTTACAACACAAAAAAATTCGATATTTTTAACAACGATATTATGACTGACAATATTACTAACTTCAATATTATGACAATCGATATTTCTTACCTGCATTTCGATATTCTGTACCACTATATTTTTGACAGTCGATATTCTGTCCACTCGATATTTAAAAATCGATATTTAGACTCTATACCACAGCATGCATATTAATGAGGTAAGTCAAATTGCAACTCACTTCAATCAGTATTTTGTGAACCAACCTATTATTTCATAGGTTAGTTTGCAAAATACCAGTGTATTCAGTAGAAGTTGGCGCACAAATTGCAGCCACTTCTACCAAATCCATTATTATATACTCCAGAAAGAAAGCACAAATTGCAGATTGGTATTTATCCCAAAGAATGATTTCCTATTTAGAATATTAATACAGGAGTCTCTTTGGGCAATTCAGTAAATCTGATGGTTTGCGACTGCTAAATTCTTATAAAATTTACTAAACTCAATTAATGATTTGGCAAAGGGAAACAATAAGAAATTGGTATTTGGAATGGGTGGGTTTTAGGCATCCCTTCCAAATAGTGATTCCTTTTGGTATGAATTCATGTTTTACGACCGATGTCCGGTTGCAAAACATTAAGATTTTGCCACCAACTCAAAGGAGGTGATAAGCCATTCACAAACTGGAAGGGGTCCACAAGGGACCCCTTCCCTTTGTGAATGTTGCCAAAAATGTTTTTTAGGAGTTACTTCTAAACAAGGTTTGTCTAACTTTTCTTTTAACACATTTCTTTTTCTTTATGAAAAACTGGCAGCATAAAAAAAGACTATTTAAAAGCAATCACATACATGGTAGTCTGCTGACTCAGGCAAGTCACCATCCCTGTGATTATGGCAAATCATAGTATGTCACAATTTGTGACCCATCGCATAAATATTGATGAGGTAGGTCGAATTGCAGCTGACTATAAATCTGTATTTTGTGAGCCAACCTGAGTACATAGGTCAGTTTGCAAAATGAAAAACAATTCTATAAGATTCAGTGCAAGATTGCAACCACCTTTACCAAATCCATTCTTGTAAATGAAACCCAATGCTCTGATAGGTTGCTTTGCAAAATATTGAATCGTAGTCAGTTGCAATTTACCCTGATTCTTGAATATTGATGAGGTAGGTTAAAAATTGTAACTCCCATTGATTTGCATCAATCACAGAGATGAAAATGGTAATGGTTGCTTTTAAATAAAGCAATATTTTTTTCTCTAATGCAGCCCGTTTTCCTCAAAGAAAACATGTTTCAGAAACCTTTTTTAGGAGTAAGTACTGCCACATACACAAAAGGGAAGGGGGCACTTGAGGAGGAAGGGGGCCCTTGGAGACCCCTTTCCATTTAGGAATGGTTTTGAGGAATTAATACCCTATCAATAGATTACAATCGTAAATGTGATAACAAACCATTGATCCATACGTTAAGGAATTGCAAATTGGAAGGGATGCCCTAAACATGCCCCTTCCAACCGGGGTATGGAAGACCAGTTGGGCACTCTATGGGGGGCCTAGTAGACAACAATTAGGGGACTTTGATTTGCAAAACAAAGCAGAGTTCAAAGACTTTCCATTGACACCAGGAAAGTATTGAATATGAAATAAAGAAACTGGAAAGTGACCCTGCCCTTGGAAAGAGTAACTCTGTGCATGAACAATCAGGGCTAAATTCACTGAATACATGGAAGTAGCAAAAAGAGAAAGAAAATACCAAGGTTAATAGGCTCAGGCTTGTGTGTACAGTGAGGGTGTACGGCCTGGGAAGCAATGGCAACACTGATAAAGCACCCATAGACCGCTAATGATATAATGGAAATAGAGAACAGGCGCACCAGAAAACTGACACAGAGTACAGAGAAGATTCTGAGAGTGCTCTCACACTACTTTACTGGACTATATAACTCAAAAACTGACTGCGTGCTGGCTCAGATAAATGAATACCTCCAAGATACCACCATAGCACAGCAAGGGGTGCACACAGGTCATTCCTAAAACAGCCCTTTGCAATAGGACAGATCAAAACTGTAATAGCAGGGCTCTGATGGGTAAATCACTGCGGTCGGATGGCCTACCGGTCGCATTTTATAAACGCTATATGGATATCCTTGCGCAGCACTTACTAGCGGACTATGAAGAAGCCCTACTCCAGAGAATATGTCTCCTCTCCATGCTCTGCTGCTAACGCTCCTAAAGCTGGATAAACCGGCTCATAAATGAAAGTCCTATAGGCCGCTGTCACTGATTACCTGCAAAGTGAAGATTCTAACCAAACTTAGCGGCCTATTACGAGGCGGGCGGAGACACGACCGCAGTGCCGGCGGTGGCGGTAAATGCCATTTACCACGGGCCAGCAGCAGTCCTCACGCCCGCCATATTAGCATGTCTAGACAGAGCCCATTTCCCGTCCGCTGCGGTGTGACGCCGACCGCCATCAAAGTATGCCCGCCACCACGGCGGTGTGAGCCAATAAGCCCTCACCGCTGTGCGGAATGACGTCCCCTCCGCCGAACAAATCACGATCCCGGAAACAGGGCAGCACACCGCGGCGGAGCAACCGCATAGCCAGAGACAGCGGAGACACCACAGCGGAGCAAGAAAATAGACACCCGGCCCACGCCGCAATGGATCCAGCCCTACACGCCTTTCCGGTGCTGCATATGATACACCACCTGCAAGTCATTGACCGGCGCGGACGCTGCCGCAGGTACGTACACACACAACTGTGCATGCAACACAATACACAAGTCAAGGGTTTGAAAACGGTGCATGTCCACACCAGACACCCCTGTGGGGACAGGCACACAGCCATCACTGCATCCACACATGTCCCACCTGTCACAAAAACACCTCGCCACATCCTGGTCACCCATGTTCCGCGTTCATGAACAAATGTCCCGGTCTCGTCACCGCCGCTGTCAGTGTGCAGGAAAACATGCACACACTGCAGAGGCCAGTGCCAGCGCCAGCCATGGCCACTGTACAAACAGCACAAAACCACTACTCAACACACAACACACTAGCCCTCTCCCTGAAGGGACATATCATGTGCCTTCCATGTGCCACTCCTGCACAACAACAACACAGGTGAATACACACCCTGCCCCACATCCCTAACAACTGCAGAGATAGCCACAGCAGGAGTTGTTGCACAGGAACACATACCACAGAAGGCCAGGCCCCAGCCAACACACACACCACAACAACACCACACACATGCCAAGAACACTGAGCCCCAGCACAAAATGTACACACACACACATATTGATGATCAAACAATTCACTGCACACACAGCCTACCAACTTACACAGACACACCCTACCCTGCCTCACAGCCACATACACAGACCACATGCTAGCAGCAATGGAGGACAACATTCATGAAAGCTAATGTGATGTGCCCACAAATGGAAGGACAAGGACACAACTATCAAGCATGTGTACATCACATGCAAGACAACAGACATCTGAGAACACCCACAGCCCATCAAATCACACATGGCTGCCACAGTGAGTCAACCCAAACCACAAGCACCTCAATTCAACAACTCAGGGAGACAGCAAGGTCACCCATGTTAAGGCACAGGGATGAGAGGAAGGCCATGAAGTCAAATACTGAACAGACACACATAGGTATGAAATTACCTGACAAGAGCATCTCTGCACCCCAACACACAGGCCCCATTCACACACTCCATGATTGAGAAGCACAAGTAGGATACGTCACACATCCCCCCTCTCACATCAGCAGCACACAACACTCACATGTGCACCAAATCACAATTGCAGGGCACAACAAGTACACATTCACGCACACCACTCCAGGGTGACACATGGGTGTAGTTGACAATGCAGGTGCACACACATCAACAGTCACCACAAAGTCACCCCCGTCACACCACACACTTCTCCACCACCAAAGTGTACACTTTGGAAGTAAGGCATGGGACCAGGATTACTGACCACCACAAGATGACCGTACACATACACTGCTGGGCACACAGTAAGTAAGCTCACACAGACACCATGACCCGTGCCAACCTGCATGAAAGCCTGTGCATAAACTCCCACCCTGTGCTGACATTGCCTCCAAACATGACATGTCTACACCATAGACAACATGGACAAAGAAGGATGATGACAAAAGAAATTTTCACAAACCACCTTCACTGCACCCACAAGTATAAGAGTCAGGAAGAATTGAAGTCCCTGTCACCCCTGCAAAAACATGGAGACGTGAGACAACCCATTGCCAATGTTGAAGTGCCATACTGAGCATGTGACACAGTAAACCATGCACACACAGAAACAGTTTTATTGAGAAATTACACTGACAGAACTGACAACAGGAACAACTGTCTTTATTCACACTTGTGCATAGATAGACAACAAATGTGGGCAACTGCATGGCCAGTGGCCACTACAATGTACAGAGTAGTTACATCAGAAGCTGCACAGGCAGGGGGCAAACAGTAGTGATCATCAAGGCAAGTCCAATGTGCAGATGAAGTCCATGAAAAGCTGCACAGGCAGGGGGCAAACAGCAGTGAACCACAAGGCAAGTACAATGTGCAGAGTAGTTACATCAGAAGCTGCACAGGCAGGGGGCAAACAGCAGTGAGCAACAAGGCCAGTGGCCAGTCCAATGTGCAGATGAAGTCCATGAGAAGCTGCACAGGCAGGGGGCAAACAGCAGTGAACCACAAGGCAAGTATAATGTGCAGAGTAGTTACATCAGAAGCTGCACAGGCAGGGGGCAAACAGCAGTGAGCAACAAGGCCAGTGGCCAGTCCAATGCGCAGATGAAGTCCATGAGAAGCTGCACAGGCAGGGGGCAAACAGCAGTGAACCACAAGGCAAGTACAATGTGCAGAGTAGTTACATCAGAAGCTGCACAGGCAGGGGGCAAACAGCAGTGAGCAACAAGGCCAGTGGCCAGTCCAATGTGCAGATGAAGTCCATGAGAAGCTGCACAGGCAGGGGGCAAACAGCAGTGAACCACAAGACAAGTACAATGTGCAGAGTAGTGACATCAGAAGCTGCACAGGGAATGTGTGCGACTATACCATGCCATGCTCAGCAACAGAGTCATGGGGATAACAATGGGCATCACAGACACCGCTGTGGACAGACAGGTGTGTGAGGATGACTAACACTCAGATGTAGACCTACAATTCCGGTGTGACTGGATAGGGACCTAGCTGGGATGTAGACTTTCACTCAATGCGAGCTTAAAAGTCTTAAGGAAGGGAAACTTTCCTTTCTTGAGTCCCCTCACTCACCAGGGTTTCCCCATGGTGACATGCTTCATCATTGGGGCCATCTCAACCCGCTACGGGTTGAGGCGTGCTACGACTTGCGATGAGACGTAGGAGCACTAATCGTGAGAAGCTATGTGTGGTGCAGTGATGTGGTGGAGTGGAATTTATTAAAAAGTACCTAACTAGTGGGCAGAAAAAACTTTATTCGGGCTCCTAGTTGGTCTATTAAAACCGGGGTGAGTCTCTAGTGGGCCTATCCAAATGCATCAGGGGTCCCTAGTAGACATCAACATGTTTCGAGCTTCCCCACAGGTCTTCTTCAGGACAACACAGGGCCCCGCCCTGTGTGTACCACTCCAAAGTGACCTACAGTGATTTAAGTGAAAACAACTAAATGCTGCAAAATAAGACAATTATTAATACATACGATACGCATTTGTCACGTAGTATGGGTACATAATAGTCCCGTAGTATCTGTAAAAAGAATAAAGAAAGAACAATGATTAAGGTAACCCTACCCCCTCTTGGGGGTGGGTGGAAAGAGGCGTAATACCCAAGGGCTCCTTGCGATGCGTGCTTTCATTCTGCCAAGATGTGATTAACCATGCAGAGCTGCGAAATAACATGCTTGCCTAAAGTTATGGTGGAAATTTAGGTGTGTTAAAGGAAAAAAGGGGGGTTAAAAATGCATCTGGTAACTACACCGTGGACATGACAAAACAAACAGATAGACAGACATGTAACGTGTAACATGATTAACATACTGTAATTTAAGCAATAATGTGCCTCATGGTCTCAATCGGGGTGAGAGGGTTCCAACTGGAACTTTGTGTGATAACCTCTCGGTCAGTAGACCTAGTGAATTCTCCCTCGAGACCGCATATTGGCGTCCCTCGCTAGGGAGCTGGGTTAAAAGGAAGTGTTTCCGTCTAGTCATACTAGGATGACTAGAACGCAAACCTTCCCAAAATGGCCGCCCAATCTTGTGCTAATGGCGTAGCCCTAAATAATTACGGGTTCTTGACCGGGGGAATATGTCGCACATCCTGCGGTTTGTCAGTATTCAGATATGGTGTGTTTGAAAAACAGGATAATCTGCTAGATCTCTAATCTTCAGGTAGAGAAATCAGTATTAAAATGGATAAGTTAGGCAAAACACTGAGATCCTGAGGTGTGAGTCATCGTGTGAATTGACCCCATGGAATATTGTCGTTCAGGCCCCGACTATCTGCCCGTAGTTTGAAAACCCAGCGTTGTTCTTTCTCATGGAGTCTCTTTTCTTGGTTCTCACTATACTTTATATGTTCTAAGACCACCCACTTCATGTCGTTCGGTGTATGCTTAGTTTCTATGAAGTGAGATGTCATTTTTGTAGTGGCCCTCTGACATCTTATATTACTCCGGTGTTCCACTATTCGGGTGCTGACTTTCCTGGTAGTCATCCCAACATAGTGGAGGTTACAGATACAGGTAATCAGGTATACGACTCCTATGGTGTTACAGTTAGTGAAGTTTCGTAGTTCCCAGGTCATGTTGTTATTGAATTCCACTTTCTTAGTGGCAGCAGTCAAGTGGCAAACACTGCAATTACTGCAAGGATAGTGTCCTCCTGGTAATGGTTGAAGCACCCTTTGCGGCCCATCAGGGTTCCCCATATTTCTCAGACGTGTGTGGACAAAATGGTTTCTCAGGTTTTTGCCTTTTTTGTGGCTGAACATGGGTTTTGGTATGTTTAGATCACCACTATTGAGTGTCCTCCAATGTTTGTTCACTATTTTCATTACTTTGTTGGATGCAACATTGTAGGGTGTTATGCATATTGGTCGTTTCTCTTTCATTGTTGATTGTCGATGTTCAAGGAGGGCCTCTCTGTGATTATTCAGGGCTCTTTTTTTGGCTTTAGAAACTAACTGTCTAGGATTTTTCCTTCCTATAAGTTTCTCTGCCAGGTCTCTAGCTTGAATATTGTAATCATCTCTTTCAGTACAATTACGTCTTAAGCGCAAAAATTGTCCGAAGGGAAGGTTCTCTTTCAACTGTCTTGGGTGGAAACTGTCGTATATTAAGAGACAGTTTCTGGCTGTAGGTTTGAAATGAGTAGTAGTTGTTAAGAGACCATTGTGAGCTTTTATATTCAGATCAAGGAAAACCATTTGAGATCTGCTCATGGTGAAAGTGAATTTAAAAAAAGGGTCTTGCAGGTTTAGCCAATTGATGAAGTCTGTTGCTTCTGCTTCATTGCCTCTCCATATTATGAACACATCGTCGATGTAACGTTTCCAAAGTTGGAGGTGAGCAAAATGTGGGTTTGAATCATGCAATATCTTTTGCTTCTCAAGGTGGTGGACATAAAGTCCTGCTACACTCGGCGCGAAAGTGCTTCCCATGCTAGTTCCATGCTGTTGGCGGAACAGTGTGTCTTCAAATCTGAAGTAATTTTCTGTAAGGGCCAGCCGGCAACATTCAAGGACTACATGTCTGGGTGTGAGGTAACGCCATGGTTCTTGGAATAGTATTTCCTCAAGGATGTCTAATGTTGCTTTTTGTGGTAGACTGGTATATAAACTTTCCACATCCAAGCCAATCAGGATATTAGTTGAGGGATCAAAGGGTAAGTCTTGGAGAAGACAGAGAACCGCTTTTGTGTCCTGCAAGTACGTACTGGTACTTTGTACTAGTGGCCGCAGGAAAGCGTCAGCAAATCTAGAAAGGGGTTCTAATATTGAGCCTATCCCCGAGACTATTGGTCTTCCTGGTGGGTTGTCCATAGATTTATGGATCTTAGGGATGGTGTAGAAATACGGAGTAGTGGGTTTGGTATTTTCCAGGAAATCTGCCTCCTTTTTGGTAATCCAGTTGTTGGCTATTGATTCCTCAATCAAGTATGCGATTTCAATGCGTAATCGTTCGGTAGGGTCTTCTTTTATCTTGATGTAATTTCTTTCATCTCCCAGTAGGTTGAGACAGACTTTGCGGTATGCTGTGGAGTTTTGTAGCACTATGGCTCCTCCCTTGTCTGCTGGTTTTATAGTCACCTCATTGTTGTTTGCCAGTTGTTGTATCGCTTCTTGTTCTTTTTTGCTCGTATTGTGGAATACTTGGGTTGATATCAGATACCTCCTTCAGGACTGCTTTTTCAAAAGCAAGTAATTCCACTGGGAGACTTGCTGCTGGTGGAGTGAAAAACGATTTTCTGTGCAGACCCTTGTCACTCGGTTGGGTATCGTCGAGAGGTTTATCCTTAAAAAAGACTTGCAATTTTATCTTGCGAATGAACTCATTGAGCTCACAGCAGAGTTTAAATTTGTCCATGCTCGGCGTTGGTACGAAACCCAGTCCTTTCTCTAAGACGGATTGTTGTGTAGAGGTTAGGGTGATGTCTGATAGATTCACTATTAGACTGGTTGGTTGCTGCCTGATGGGAGATTCGGCGGACCCATGCTCCTGGTGTGGCTCCTCGAGACTTCCAGGGGTTGTGCCCACTGTACTTGTTGGTTTTTTCTGGTCTTTCCTCTTTGGGGTCCCTTGCCCCGTCCTAAAAAAGAATGGCTTGGTTGTTCTGACTGGTCCCAATAGGCATGAGGTTGTTGTGGGTATGTTTGTTGGTGGAAAGGCGGTGGTCCATAAAAGAATGGATGTGGTCCCCCATATGGTGGTGGTGGTCCATGGAACTGTGGTCATCCAAAATTGGCTGCCCCTTGGTTTCTTGGCCGTCCTCCTCGTGGACGTCTGGTTCTGTTTCTGTAGATGTGATTGTAGCCAGTATCCGAATGGTCCGAGCCTGTGTCTGATCCATCACTGTCGGTGTTATAGCCTGGATTCCTTCCTGATGGCACGTAGTCATCTTTGGTGTATGGATAAACTTTCTCATGGGAGAATGATTTTTGATCTTTTTTCAATGTGATGTACTTTGTGTCTTTAAGACTTATTTCAAAATCGGTCATTGATTTGTTCAGTTCTTCTAGGCGTCTTTTCAGATCTGTGAAGTTCTGAAAAGTCTTTAGGTGAATCTCCATCGTGTGTATTTCGCTTTTCATTTCATCTGACAAACGTGCCGCGGTCTTTATAATTAGCACGAGCCAGTCTCTGGTGCAATGCCAGGAAATCAGTGACCAATCTTTTTTGAAAGTCTTATCCTGTTGAAATATAAAAGGCTCATTGCGTACGATCAAACCCCGTGGAGCAGAGTTGGATCTGAGATATTCGGTCATCATAATTCCATGTACCGAATAAAGTTTTTTCTGCCCACTAGTTAGGTACTTTTTAATAAATTCCACTCCACCACATCACTGCACCACACATAGCTTCTCACGATTAGTGCTCCTACGTCTCATCGCAAGTCGTAGCATGCCTCAACCCGTAGCGGGTTGAGATGGCCCCAATGATGAAGCATGTCACCATGGGGAAACCCTGGTGAGTGAGGGGACTCAAGAAAGGAAAGTTTCCCTTCCTTAAGACTTTTAAGCTCGCATTGAGTGAAAGTCTACATCCCAGCTAGGTCCCTATCCGGTCACACCGAAATTGTAGGTCTACTGTTGCATTAGGAGGGTGGACCTAGCTTTGTCCCTCTTTCTCCCCCTCTTTCTTTTTGACTTGTGATATACAGCGTAAGCTGTGGGAGTTACCGAATCCCATTCCCTTTTTTGTGTACCTTAACTACGCCCCAAACATGACGGAAATTACAGGATTGACGTTCTCAGAAGAAGAGGTAGAGAGAACAATTGCATCCATGCTACCTTTCACAGGAGTACCTAACAGAGACACCAATGAATCAGGACAATTCTGGGACGAACTTACTGAATTAAAAAGGAACCAAATCAAGACCATGGTACATGGAATTATGATGACCGAATATCTCAGATCCAACTCTGCTCCACGGGGTTTGATCGTACGCAATGAGCCTTTTATATTTCAACAGGATAAGACTTTCAAAAAAGATTGGTCACTGATTTCCTGGCATTGCACCAGAGACTGGCTCGTGCTAATTATAAAGACCGCGGCACGTTTGTCAGATGAAATGAAAAGCGAAATACACACGATGGAGATTCACCTAAAGACTTTTCAGAACTTCACAGATCTGAAAAGACGCCTAGAAGAACTGAACAAATCAATGACCGATTTTGAAATAAGTCTTAAAGACACAAAGTACATCAAATTGAAAAAAGATCAAAAATCCTTCTCCCATGAGAAAGTTTATCCATACACCAAAGATGACCCCTGACCTTGACTTGTAGGTCGCTCCCCCACCACACAGCTCCGTCTGTTTGCCCTGCTGCTGCCCCTGATTGTGCTCGTTTTTTCCTTTCTGTGCCCCCTTGCTGCCCCTGATTGTGCTCGTTTTTCCTTTCTGTGCCCCCTTGCTGCCCCTGATTGTGCTCGTTTTTTTTTTCCTTTCTGTGCCCCCTTGCTGCCCCTGATTGTGCTCGTTTTTCCTTTTTGTGCCCCATTGCTGCCCCTGATTGTGCTCGTTTTTTTTTCCTTTCTGTGCCCCCTTGCTGCCCCTGATTGTGCTCGGTTTTATTTCCTTTCTGTGCCCCCTTGCTGCCCCTGATTGTGCTCGTTTTTCCTTTCTGTGCCCCCTTGCTGCCCCTGATTGTGCTCGTTTTTTTTTCCTTTCTGTGTCCCCCCCCCTTGCTGCCCCTGATTGTGCTCGTTTTTTTTCCTTTCTGTGCCCCCTTGCTGCCCCTGATTGTGCTTGTTTTTTTTCCTTTCTGTGCCCCCTTGCTGCCCCTGATTGTGCTCGTTTTTCCTTTCTGTGCCCCCTTGATGCCCTTATTGTGCTCGTTTTCCCTTCTGTGCCTGTTTCCCGCCGCTGCGCCTGCGGCCCCGCCCCCTCACTGCCCATTCGCTGCCCCATTCCCTGCTCCTCCCTCCCACCTCCCCATTTATGGCGGCCGCGCCGCTGGCGCGCCGAAGGCGCGCCTAAGGCAAGCCCGTCTGCGCCCGTCCGCGCCGTGTCCGCGCACAGCGCCAGACCCCCTGGTCCGGGCATCCCCCGCGCCCGCCACATCAACAGACGCCGATACGACGCCAGCACCCTCCACGCACTCAACCCCGGAAAAGATCACGCCTGCTACCAGGCCACCCCGAAGCGCACCCAAGGGCCCTTCACCTGCCGGAACTGCAGCTTCGCCAGCACCCGACCCGCCAAACCACCGCCCAGGAAAGAACCCAACTACCTCAGATGCATCCTCCTCAACACCCGCTCCGCCCGCAAACACGCCATCGAACTCTGGGACCTTCTCGACTCAACCTCCCCAGACGTCGCATTCCTGACGGAGACCTGGCTGAATCCTGCTTCAGCCCCCGACATCGCCATTGCCATCCCGGACGGATACAAGATCACCCGCAGGGACCGCACCAACGGAGTCGGAGGAGGCATCGCCATCGTCCACAGGAACACCCTCAGAGTCTCAACCAACACCGACGACACCCTCAGCACCGCCGAACACATGCACTTCCAGATCCACACCGATCCCAACACCACCCTCAGAGGAACCCTCATCTACAGACCCCCGGGCCCCGACCACAGTTCAGCGATTCCATCGCTGACTTCGTCAGCACACACGCCATCGCCTCCACGGACTACATCCTCCTCGGGGATCTGAACTTCCACCTCGAGAACAACAAGGACACCAACTCCACCACCCTGATCGACAACCTCGCCACCCTCGGACTCAGACAGCTCGTGACTACACCCACCCACGCCGCCGGCCACACGCTAGACTCCATCTTTTCCGCAAGCCCACACGTCTCCTTCAACCACACCTCCGAACCCCACTGGACTGACCACCACTGCATCCACTTCACCTACAGGAAGCCCACCACGCACCACCGCACCGAACAAATGCCTCGCCGCTGCTGGAGCAGAGTCACGGAAGACCAGCTAACCACAACCCTCGCCCTGAGCCCACCCGCCGAACCCTCCAACCCCGACACCGCCACCCGCAACCTCAGACAGTGGATCGACGACTGCGCCAACACCCTCGCCCCGCTCAAGAATCCGCCCAACAGCCACACCAGCAAGAAAGCCACCTGGTTCACCGAAGACCTCCAGGCCTCCAAACGAACATGCCGAAAACTGGAGAAGATCTGGCTCCACGAACGGACAGCGGACAGCTACGCCGCCCACAAGAGCGCCACCCGCAGTCACCATCACCTCATCAGATCTGCCAAAAGGGCCTCACTCAAAGACCGCCTAGACAACAACGCACACAACAGAAAAGAGCTCTTCAACATCGTGAAGGAACTCTCCAACCCCAGCTCCAACACCAACGACATCCAGCCATCGCGAGACCTGTGCGACTCACTGGCCACCTTCTTCCACCGCAAAATCGCCGACATCCACGACAGCTTCAACACCACGACCGCCCCGGCAACCACCGAGACCACTGCCCCCACAACCACCAACCGCCTGCTCTCCTGGACCAACATCAACGACGAGGACACCAGCGAGATCATGAACACCATCCACTCCGGTTCACCGCTAGACCCGTGCCCTCACCACATCTTCAACAAAGCCAGTACAGCCATCGCGCCCCATCTCCGGAAAATAATCAACATCTCCTTCGAGACAGCAACCTTCCCGGAAAGCTGGAAGCACGCCGAGATCACCGCCTTACTCAAGAAACCCAAGGCAGACCCCAAGGACCTCAAGAACTTCCGACCCATCTCTCTGCTCCCGTTCCCCGCGAAGGTCACCGAGAAAATCGTCAACAAACAACTGACCCGCTACCTCGAGGAGAACAACATCCTGGACCCTTCCCAGTCCGGCTTCCGCAGCAACCACAGCACCGAAACCGCCCTCATCGCCGCCACCGATGACATCAGGACCCTGCTAGACAACGGAGAAACAGCAGCCCTCATCCTCCTGGACCTATCAGCCGCCTTCGACACGGTCTGCCACCACACACTACGAACACGCCT
Source organism: Calotriton arnoldi (assembly GCA_963921515.1). NCBI lineage: Eukaryota > Metazoa > Chordata > Amphibia > Caudata > Salamandridae > Calotriton > Calotriton arnoldi. The sequence continues at coordinate 682,728 of CAWUFW010008888.1, forward strand.
TCACGACGCCGGGATCCAAGAGAAGGCCCTGGACTGGACCACATCCTTCCTTTCCGGCAGAACACAAAGCGTCCGCCTCGCCCCCTTCCGATCCAAGGCCACCAAGATCATCTGCGGCGTACCCCAAGGCTCCTCCCTCAGCCCAACGCTGTTCAACATCTACATGGCACCCCTCGCCCACGTCGCCCGACAGCACAACCTCAACATCATCTCCTACGCCGACGACACCCAGCTGATCCTCTCCCTCACCAAAGACCCTCACACTGCCAAAGCCCACCTCCACGAAGGAATGAAGGCCATCGCCGAATGGATGAGGACCAGCCGCCTGAAGCTGAACTCGGACAAGACGGAGGTCCTCATCCTTGGTACCAACCCTTCAGCCTGGGACGACTCCTGGTGGCCAACATCACTGGGAACAGCCCCGCCACCCACCGACCACGTACGCAACCTAGGGGTCATCCTCGACCCCACCCTCTCCATGACTAAGCAGGTCAACGCCGTTTCCTCATCCTGCTTCAACATCCTCCGAATGCTCCGCAGGATCTTCAAGTGGATCCCCACCGAAACAAGAAAAACAGTCACCCAGGCCCTCGTCACCAGCAGGCTGGACTACGGAAACGCCCTCTATGCAGGAACGACGGCTAAGCTCCTGAGATGGCTGCAACGCATCCAGAACGCCTCTGCACGTCTTATCCTCGACATCCCCCGATGCAGCCACATCACACCCCACCTGAGAGACCTGCACTGGCTCCCTGTCAACAAGAGGATAACCTTCAAGCTCCTCACCCACGCACACAAAGCACTCCACAACTCCGGACCAGCCTACCTCAACAGACGACTCAGCTTCTACACCCCTACCCGCCAGCTCCGCTCGACCAGCCTCGCCCTCGCCACAGTCCCGCGCATCCGGAAAACGACCGCCGGCGGCAGATCCTTCTCCCACCTCGCCGCCAAGACCTGGAACACCCTCCACACCAACCTCCGACAGACCCAAGACCTACTGGCCTTCAGAAGACTCCTCAAGACCTGGCTCTTCGATCAGTAGCAGCACCACCCCCCTCTTCCCCCAGCGCCTTGAGACCCTCGCGGGTATGTAGTGCGCTTTATAAGTGACATGATTGATTGATTGATTGATTGATTACGTGCCATCAGGAAGGAATCCAGGCTATAACACCGACAGTGATGGATCAGACACAGGCTCGGACCATTCGGATACTGGCTACAATCACATCTACAGAAACAGAACCAGACGTCCACGAGGAGGACGGCCAAGAAACCAAGGGGCAGCCAATTTTGGATGGCCACAGTTCCATGGACCACCACCACCGTATGGGGGACCACATCCATTCTTTTATGGACCACCGACTTTCCACCAACAAACATACCCACAACAACCTCATGCCTATTGGGACCAGGCAGAACAACCAAGCCATTCTTTTTTAGGACGGGGCAAGGGACCCCAAAGAGGAAAGACCAGAAAAAACCAACAAGTACAGTGGGCACAACCCCTGGAAGTCTCGAGGAGCCACACCAGGAGCATGGGTCCGCTGAATCTCCCATCAGGCAGCAACCAACCAGTCTAATAGTGAATCTATCAGACATCACCCTAACCTCTACACAACAATCCGTCTTAGAGAAAGGACTGGGTTTCGTACCAACGCCGAGCATGGACAAATGTAAACTCTGCTGTGAGCTCAATGAGTTCATTCGCAAGATAAAATTGCAAGTCTTTTTTAAGGATAAACCTCTCGACGATACCCAACCGAGTGACACGGGTCTGCACAGAAAATCGTTTTTCACTCCACCAGCAGCAAGTCTCCCAGTGGAATTACTTGCTTTTGAAAAAGCAGTCCTGAAGGAGGTATCTGATATCAACCCAAGGACCATAAGTATTCCACAATAAGAGCAAAAAAGAACAAGAAGCGATACAACAACTGGCAAACAACAATGAGGTGACTATAAAACCAGCAGACAAGGGAGGAGCCATACTGCTACAAAACTCCACAGCATACCGCAAAGTCTGTCTCAACCTACTGGGAGATGAAAGAAGTTACATCAAGATAAAAGAAGACCCTACTGAACAATTACGCATTGAAATCGCATACTTGATTGAGGAATCAATAGCCAACAACTGGATTACCAAAAAGGAGGCAGATTTCCTGGAAAATACCAAACCCACTACTCCGTATTTCTACACCATCCCTAAGATCCATAAATCTATGGACAACCCACCAGGAAGACCAATAGTCTCAGGGATAGGCTCAATATTAGAACCCCTTTCTAGATTTGCTGACGCTTTCCAGCGGCCACTAGTACAAAGTACCAGTACGTACTTGCAGGACACAAAAGCGGTTCTCTGTCTTCTCCAAGACTTACCCTTTGATCCCTCAACTAATATCCTGATTGGCTTGGATGTGGAAAGTTTATATACCAGTCTACCACAAAAAGCAACATTAGACATCCTTGAGGAAATACTATTCCAAGAACCATGGCGTTACCTCACACCCAGACATGTAGTCCTTGAATGTTGCCGGCTGGCCCTTACAGAAAATTACTTCAGATTTGAAGACACACTGTTCCGCCAACAGCATGGAACTAGCATGGGAAGCACTTTCGCGCCGAGTGTAGCAGGACTTTATGTCCACCACCTTGAGAAGCAAAAGATGTTGCATGATTCAAACCCACATTTTGCTCACCTCCAACTTTGGAAACGTTACATCGACGATGTGTTCATAATATGGAGAGGCAATGAAGCAGAAGCAACAGACTTCATCAATTGGCTAAACCTGCAAGACCCTTTTTTAAATTCACTTTCACCATGAGCAGATCTCAAATGGTTTTCCTTGATCTGAATATAAAAGCTCACAATGGTCTCTTAACAGCTACTACTCATTTCAAACCTACAGCCAGAAACTGTCTCTTAATATACGACAGTTTCCACCCAAGACAGTTGAAAGAGAACCTTCCCTTCGGACAATTTTTGCGCTTAAGACGTAATTGTACTGAAAGAGATGATTACAATATTCAAGCTAGAGACCTGGCAGAGAAACTTATAGGAAGGAAATATCCTAGACAGTTAGTTTCTAAAGCCAAAAAAGAGCCCTGAATAATCACAGAGAGGCCCTCCTTGAACCTCGACAATCAACAATGAAAGAGAAACGACCAATATGCATAACAACCTACAATGTTGCATCCAACAAAGTAATGAAAATAGTGAACAAACATTGGAGGACACTCAATAGTGGTGATCTAAACATACCAAAACCCATGTTCAGCCACAAAAAAGGCAAAAACCTGAGAAACCATTTTGTCCACACACGTCCGAGAAATATGGGGATCCCTGATGGGCCGCAAAGGGTGCTTCAACCATTACAAGGAGGACACTATCCTTGCAGTAATTGCAGTGTTTGCCACTTGACTGCTGCCACTAAGAAAGTGGAATTCAATAACAACATGACCTGGGAACTATGAAACTTCACTAACTGTAACACCATAGGAGTCGTATACCTGATTACCTGTATCTGTAACCTCCACTATGTTGGGATGACTACCAGGAAAGTCAGCACCCGAATAGTGGAACACCGGAGTAATATAAGATGTCAGAGGGCCACTACAAAAATGACATCTCACTTCATAGAAACTAAGCATAGACCGAACGACATGAAGTGGGTGGTCTTAGAACATATAAAGTATAGTGAGAACCAAGAAAAGAGACTCCATGAGAAAGAACAACGCTGGGTTTTCAAACTACGGGCAGATAGTCGGGGCCTGAACGACAATTTTCCGTGGGGTCAATTCACACGATGACTCACACCTCAGGATCTCAGTGTTTTGCCTAACTTATCCATTTTAATACTGATTTCTCTACCTGAAGATTAGAGATCTAGCAGATTATCCTGTTTTTCAAACACACCATATCTGAATACTGACAAACCGCAGGATGTGCGACATATTCCCCCGGTCAAGAACCCGTAATTATTTAGGGCTACGCCATTAGCACAAGATTGGGCGGCCATTTTGGGAAGGTTTGCGTTCTAGTCATCCTAGTATGACTAGACAGAAACACTTCCTTTTAACCCAGCTCCCTAGCGAGGGACGCCAATATGCGGTCTCGAGGGAGAATTCACTAGGTCTACTGACCGAGAGGTTATCACACAAAGTTCCAGTTGGAACCCTCTCACCCCGATTGAGACCATGAGGCACATTATTGCTTAAATTACAGTATGTTAATCATGTTTCACGTTACATGTCTGTCTATCTGTTTGTTTTGTCATGTCCACGGTGTAGTTACCAGGTGCATTTTTAACCCCCCTTTTTTCCTTTAACACACCTAAATTTCCACCATAGCTTTAGGCAAGCATGTTATTTCGCAGCTCTGCATGGTTAATCACATCTTGGCAGAATGAAAGCACGCATCGCAAGGAGCCCTTGGGTATTACGCCTCTTTCCACCCACCCCCAAGAGGGGGTAGGGTAGGGTTACCTTAATCATTGTTCTTTCTTTATTCTTTTTACAGATACTACGGGACTATTATGTACCCATACTACGTGACAAATGCGTATCGTATGTATTAATAATTGTCTTATTTTGCAGCATTTAGTTGTTTTCACTTAAATCACTGTAGGTCACTTTGGAGTGGTACACACAGGGCGGGACCCTGTGTTGTCCTGAAGAAGAGCTGTGGGGAAGCTCGAAACATGTTGATGTCTACTAGGGACCCCTGACGCATTTGGATTGGCCCACTAGAGACTCACCCCAGTTTTAATAGACCAACTAGGAGCCCGAATAAAGTTTTTTCTGCCCACTAGTTAGGTACTTTTTAATAAATTCCACTCCACCACATCACTGCACCACACATAGCTTCTCACGATTAGTGCTCCTACGTCTCATCGCAAGTCGTAGCACGCCTCAACCCGTAGCGGGTTGAGATGGCCCCAATGATGAAGCATGTCACCATGGGGAAACCCTGGTGAGTGAGGGGACTCAAGAAAGGAAAGTTTCCCTTCCTTAAGACTTTTAAGCTCGCATTGAGTGAAAGTCTACATCCCAGCTAGGTCCCTATCCGGTCACACTGGAATTGTAGGTCTACTATTGCATTAGGAGGGTGGACCTAGCTTTGTCCCTCTTTCTCCCCCTCTTTCTTTTTGACTTGTACCACTCAGATGTGGCTGTCTATCGGACTTGGAGGTGACTGTGTGTCGCGGTCAGTAGGAAGACTGTCACGGGCAGTGTGAGGAACATCTGTGGAAGAGACATCTCTGGCTTGGAAAGCTGGAGGGCTGCTTGGACCAGGTGGGGTGGTGGCACGGGGAGGTGGACTCATGCTGTGGTGAGACACAGTGTGTGCAGGAGATTGTGGAGGGGTGCCTTTCCACTTCTTGGGGATCCTGAAAGGCTTCCCTCTCTGGGGACTAATGGGAACTGGTGTGGACACAACAGGTAACCCCACCACCAAACCTGCTCCTGGTGCTGACTCTGGCCCCCCCTCTGGGGACATGCTGGATCCAGCTGTGCGCTTCCCTGGGGCTTGCCTCCGCCCTTCCAAACCCTGTCTACTATGTTTAGCCCCTACAGTGCCCCCTTGTGCCTGCTTCACAGGGCTCGGGATGGGAGTGGAGGTTGTGGGTGGATCAGCCATAGGGCCCTCATCCAGTGTAAGCCTTGCAGGTAACACCTCCTCAGTGGGCAGGGAAACTGTCTTCTTTGCTTTGCGAGTGGTCCTTGGGACAGGAGAGTCCTTGGCGGGGGATGACTCTGAGGCCTGTGACCCTGAGGCCTCTTTCTTGCCCCTCTGGCCCTTGGTGTCGCCTGACGGTCTTTTATCTCTGTGCTCTGGGGTGTTCTTAGTTTTCTGTGGGGATGGTGTCTGCGGCCTGAACCGTTTGGGCTGTTGCTGCTGCTGTGTGCTGCGTGTGCTGTATCTGGACGTTGGGGTCTGTTGAGCATTGTCACTGTCGTCAGAGGTGCACACTGACAGGGGGGTGGACAAAGGGACAGGAGCTGCTCCCTGAGAATGTGCCTGTTGCAGGGCTGCCGTCACTGTTGAGGACAATGACTGCACAGTCCGGTGTAGCCCACCCACATCCGAATGTATGCCCTCCATGAAAGCTATCACCTGGCCCAACTTTTTATCGTAGTCTAGGAAGGCATTGAGGAGAGCTGTCTGCCCCACACACAGCTGGCGCAATAGCTCTACTGACTCAGCACTGAGGGCTGCAGGGCTGACATGGGCCGGGGCAGCAGTGCCTGGGGTGAAGGACACTCTTCCCTTTCGACTTGTGCGAACACGGGCAGCACCAGTGGAAGTAGATGGGAGGCTGGGCACTGGACGCTGTTTGGCGGAAGAGGAGGCAGAGTCCCCGTTCCCTGTGGCCCCCAACATGGATGCGTCTCCACTGGTGTCAGATGACGTAGAGCTTTGCGTCTCGGGTTGTGATTCCTCCAGCAGACTCCTGTCCCCCTCCTCGGCGCTGGTCACATCTGTGTCACTCTGCTCCGGTGCAGCTGTTGCACTGGATGCCTCACCGCTGGTGTCCGTCCCTGTCCCTCAACGCACACGGGAGATGCTACATGGGAGAGAGATGTAGTGTTAGTGGAGTGGCACCAACTGAAGTAACATGTGCAAGTAAATTACCATTCAAGAAGATGTGTTATCCACGTTGCACATCACCCTGACTAAATATACATTGCCACCTCAATTATCAACCCAACAGTGCATGTAAAGAACAAATCCAGCCATAAGTGATCCCGGTGACTCACACAGTACACCATCCTGCCTGTGGCCCACTTCAGACACAGGCACAAAAATCTCTCTGACCACACAGGGTGCCGAGGATGGCAAGGATGAACACCACAACATGGTGTCAATTACGTACATGGATGGAGCAGTAGGGGAGCACACACACACAGACCACAACATAATAGCCCACAATGGTCATTAGCGCATGCCAGCTACCATGTTGCTTGCACGAGCACAAGTACTGTAGCACATTGTCCTCAGAAGTTGTAGCAGCTGAAATCTGCTGTCAGGCATTGCACGCATTGATTGAAACACACTCAGATTAGGCACACTGCCGTCAACATCAATATGAATTCACACAGTACCCCACTGCACAAGGTACCTGAATGCCACAGCTTTGAATGCAATGGCAATGCACATTGCGCAGATCACATCAGTGAGTACAGGTGGGACAAATGCATGTCAGATGCACCCAGCACAGACGCCACTTACAATCCACTGCATCACACTACCAACTTCACATAGCTCAGAGTTTGTCCAATCTGTGGACACATGCAGCCACTCCCTGCCAAAGCCACCCGTCAACAAATACTCACCCCTAGCTTGCTGCTGATGCTCCTTCAATTGTGCATCCAACTCAGGCCGTGTTACAGCCAATATGCGGGCCATTAGTGGTGTCATGCTGCGTTGGGCCAACCTGCCGCTCCGACGGAGCAGCCCCAGCGTCATCTCGGCCACGTTCTTGCTCAGCCGGCAGATGTCTTCCCACCTTTTATGACAGTGGCTGCGCCGTCGGTTTGACACACCCAGATCACGCACCTTGGAGGCAATGGCCCTCCACACGGCTTTACGCTGGTGGACTTTCAGCTGCAGGCAAGGGAGAGAAGAGGGTTAATACATCATTGACACAGTGCAGACTACCAAACTCTCAATACAGTGGCACGATACTCACTCATCCCAAATCAACAGATATGTGTAACAGAGCCAAGAATGCATGGCACATGGTACAACGGCATTGGAGAACCACATGTGAATCCATGAAGGTGGGAGGGTGGACACAGTACCTCTACATCCCATTCACATGCAGGATGCCAGCACATCAAGCTATGTGTAGTCTGCCCACATCTACTGTCCGCTGTTAGCTAGAGCAACACATAGATTAGATAGCAACACATGGTTGTTGGTGGACTCACTGTGTCCAACACTGCGCAGCCCCCAATGTCCTAGCCCTGTGAATGGCTCACTGTGTCATGGAGCTCACATACAGTGACATTAACTCTCATACACACACCCTTGTCACAAGGCTTGTCATGTGCAATCTACAGGGCTGAGATGGCTCTTTGATGAAGATGTGTGAACAAAAGACACATGTAACACACTGTACATGCAGTGATGTGTACTTGTGGGATTGGGCGGCGACTGTGCAGGCCAGGTGGGCTGACACTGAGAGGGACATTTGGGACCCACACAGCCATTCACACAAGCAATCACTGGTCTGACTCCTGCATTACCAATTTGCTGCTTCACTGTATGGCTGACAGGACAATACATGTCCCTCAAATCTGGATGGGCATGCAGGGAAACGTGTGAAAGAGGCTACACAGCCCTTCCCCTGGAGAAAACATGCTAGGCAGTGCATGTCAGAGCCCCACACTCCCTGACACATACTGCAGCACCTCCACCTCACGTGTGCCCCCTGCACTCTCACTCACACTGTTGGAGACTTACCACGACATTAGGGGCACCATAGAGCCTTGGGTACTGTGCAAGCACCCCGTCCACCAGGACCTCCAGCTCCTCGCTGGTGAAGGGACTGGCCCGGATCTTCTGTGTCCTAGACATCACTGTGGACAGGTGGCAGCAGCAGCAGGTGGAGTTCAGGGGTGGCAGGCAGCAGTCCCTGGAGGCAGCAGCAGCAGGTGGAGGGTGGCAGCCAGCAGTCCCTGGAGGCAGCAGCAGCAGGTGGAGGGTGGCAGGCAGCAGTCCCTGGAGGCAGCAGCAGCAGGTGGAGGGTGGCAGGCAGCAGTCCCTGGAGGCAGCAGCAGCAGGTGGAGGGTGGCAGGCAGCAGTCCCTGGAGGCTGCAGCAGCAGGTGGAGGGTGGCAGGCAGCAGTCCCTGGAGGCAGCAGCAGCAGGTGGAGGGTGGCAGGCAGCAGTCCCTGGAGACAGCAGCACCAGGTGGAGGGTGGCAGGCAGTAGTCCCTGGAGGCAGCAGCAGCAGGTGGAGGGTGGCAGGCAGCAGTCCCTGGAGGCAGCAGCAGCAGGTGAGGGGTGTCAGGCAGCAGTCCCTGGTAGAAGTGGAAATGTGCTGCACCCTCCCACACATATATAGGCCCCTGGGGCTGTGTCAGTGGTCCCACGCCGCTGCAATTGGTGTACCAGGTCTGCTATTTTTAAAATCATCCAATGTCCGCCTCCGCGGTGGCGGTGCACGCCTACCGCGATTTTCAAATCCATATGAAGCAACCGCTACTGTGCGTCCCATTGGCTGCAAGGGCATGGACCATGGCGGTGACACACCGCAGGGGCCAGGCGCGCGCTACCGCGGTGGGGCATCTTTTGAATGCTTCCAATGACCGGCTCCGCGGTTGCGGAACACGCCTACCGCTATTTTCAAAATTGCATCAGGCTACCGCGAGGGTGCTTCCCATTGGCTGCCAGGGCATGGTCCATGACGGTGACAGTCCGCAGGGGCCAGGCGGTAGGCACCACCATATGGGTGCCATACAGTGCCTGTAGTGACCGTGAGCTGGGTAGCGGTGCATGCCAACCGCCATTTACACATGTAGATATGGCTGAGACTACCGCGATCATGTCTGGGGTATTGGCGGTGACAGTCTGCAGGGACCAGGCGGTAGGCACCGCCATATGGGTGCCATACAGTGCCTGTAGTGACCGTGAGCTGGGTAGCGGTGCATGCCAACCGCCATTTACACATGTAGATATGGCTGAGACTACCGCGATCGTGTCTGGGGTATTGGCGGTGACAGTCTGCAGGGGCCAGGCGGTAGGCACCGCCAGATGGGTGCCATACAGTGCCTGTAGTGACCGTGATCTGGGTAGCGGTGCATGCCAACCGCCATTTACACATGTAGATATGGCTGAGACTACCGTGATCATGTCTGGGGTATTGGCGGTGACAGTCCGCAGGGGCCAGGCGGTAGGCACCGCCAGATGGGTGCCATACAGTGCCTGTAGTGACCGTCAGTGGACTCGCGGAGCAGGTTTGCTGCACATATGGAGTCCTCCAGCTCTATCCATAGCCCAACATGAACAGTGCCCAGTGTCTCCAACATTGAAGGACCCTCATGAGGCCAACATTACGAATGGGACATTTAACTCCATGTCACCTACACATGCCATATATGTGTATGTGATAAATTGCATTGACACATACACACGCACATGTCACATGTGATGTGTAAGGGCATATAGACTGTACAGTTTTTGTGTTGCATAGCATATGTAGATAATGGTCAATGTGTGTAGGTGCAATGTAACGCACAATGCTGTCTCATTGTGTGAACTATGGGCATCATTGACTGTCACATTGTCTACTGCACATGCACACATGTGTTCACCACGCTCAGCCTGTGGTCAGTGTGTACTTGATGTGTGCCATGTGCAACCTGTGTTGGGAGGTGTATCATGGACAGCAGCACGGTGTGCTAGGGTAGTATTGTAGTTTGACACATATGCTGGGGGTAATACTCACAGGTGTGCGCACACATGTGGTTCCATATCCCACTGTGCATGCCAATGAGCAGGAGGTGTGCACAGATCATTGCTGCGGGTAAGGGGACAAGTGTGCGAGTAGTGTGCCTGATGTGTACTGACTTGTGCAGTGCTCTGTTGGTTGATGGTGCAGTCTGTAACATTTGGCAATGTGTCTGTAGAAATGTGAAATGTCCTGTACATCTCATGGTGTGTTTCATTGACATATGTGCACTTTCATCTGACCTAGGAGGAGGCCCAATATCCATCGTCCATTCACAGTGCTGGCTGACATGGAGAATGAAGAGATCATCCGCAAATTCAGGCTGGATAGAGTTTCCCTACAAAACCTATGTGCCATGTTGGAGCCCCACCTGCAGCCACGTCGCACATATCCAACAGCTTTCACCGCAACTTCAAAGGTGATGGCGTGCCTGCATTGCTTTGCGACATGCTCATTCCAACACACGGTAGCAAGCGCAGGTGGGATGTCACAACCGATGTTCAGCATGGTGCTGAGGGATGTACTGTCAGCTATGATGAACTACAAGGACAGATACATTCATTTCCCCAGGGGGCCAGAGTTGGTGACTGTGAAGGGAGATTTTTATGCCCTTGGACACATCCCCCATGTTGTTGGTGCCATTGATTGCACACATGTTGGGCTTGTGCCACCACAGGCACGTGAGCAAGTTTACAGAAATCGGAAGCATTACCACTCGGTAAATGTTCAAGTGGTGTGCCTGGCGGACATGATCATCTCCCACGTGTGTGCCAAGTATCCCGGGTCAGCCCATGATTCGCACATCATGCGCAGCAGCATCGTCCCGCAGCTGATGGCCAATCTGCTTCCTGAGCATGCATGGCTTGTGGGTGAGTATGCATAGTGGAGTAGCGTGGTGTGTGTGTGACATGCTGTCCTGTGGCATTGTGGAACATCAAGGCTAATCTGTGTTTCTCACACCCAGGTGACTCTGCATATCCTAACCGTCCGTGGTTGCTGAGCCCACTGCGGAATCCTGTGACAGCAGCTGATGTGCATATAATGATGCCCATGGGAGAAAACGGCGTGTAATAGAGCGTACATTTGGTCTCCTAAAGTCACGATTTCGCTGCCTGGACCGTACCGGAGGTGCCCTGATGTACTCGCCAAGGAAGGTGTGTCAGATAGTCGTGGCATGCTGCATGCTCCACAACCTGGCCATTCGCAAGGCAATACCCCTGATCCTGGATGATGATGAGCAGCCAAGGCCCCCGCCTGCAAACCAACCCGGGTCCAGTGACGAGGACAGTGGAGAGGAGGAAGGTGTCGACATGCGTCAACAGCTCATCAACCGCTACTTCACTTGAAGGTGAGTGACGATGTAGGAGGGACACATGGTCTGATGGTGTTGCAGTTGCTGTGAGGGTGTATGTGAGCTTGGTGACTGCAGCCTTGTGTTCACTCATTGCTGGTTGGCAATGTTTGTGGGATAGGGTAGTTTGACACAGATACAGGATGTCTCTATGGCGACTGTTGCTCTGTGTAATGTGTGAAGATTGGAGTAACTTGTTGACAAGTGTTGTGTGATGTGTGTGATGCCACACCAAAACAAGTGACTCTTTTCTAATGTTTTTCCTAGGTCCCTTCAGCCTCTCCTTGCCTACCTACATTCCATTTCCCTGGGACATTTACATCACGGTGAAGGTTGCACATCCTGTATTAAAGACGGAGCAGACACAACAACATGTGTGTAAGGTGTATTTATTTACAATTGTGACATGTGAGGGTCGAGAAAATGTACATAGGGGGGAAATTGGAAGAAATGAGTTGACGGTCATGGTAGGTGAGATAATTGAGTAGTCACCACAGTGATGTGGAGGCCCAGTCCAACAGACAGATGCCATTCACATGGCAGTGTGGGGAAGGATAGTCCAAAAGGTAAATGCAGTGGTGCAGTGGTCTGCCATCATGGCTGGCTCCGGGACTTGCCTTTGGCAGGTGCTTTGGCATGTGATGCCTCCTGGCCTTTCCTTGGACGGCCCCTTTTGTGCTTGACTGGAGGGGCCTGTGCTGCAGGGGCAGTGGTGTCTGAGGACTCACCCCCCTCTGTGGACGCAGGGGAGGATGATGAACTGTCATCCTGCTGCCCATCAGGGGGAGGTGGAGGTGTTGAATGTTGCGCTGGCTGTCCCTCAGAACCGCCACTAGCTGCCCCAAGAGGTCCACAATTTGTCCCATGCGGGTGTCCATGGACCTCATCAGCAGGAGGAGCTCCCGAGAATCTACCTCAGACCGGCCCATTCATCCCTGGGCCTGTTCGTATGCCCCAAGGACTCTGTTGATGTGGGACAGGGCTTCCGTCCCAGGCTCAGTTCCCCTCTGCATGACTCTGCCCCTCCCACCTACACTGCTGCCACGGGCCTGTTGGCTCCCCACATTGCTCCGCTGCATCCTCTCCCTGGCCTCCTCAGTAGATGTCGTGGGGTGCTCATCACCTGGGGCAGGGAGGGTGTTGCGGGCAGCTGTGGTGGGGGTGGGGGTGGTGGAGGTGGTAGTGGTTGACACACAGGCCGTTACAACAGCTGTCTGGGGAAGGTCATGGGTTGCAGCAGATGTGGTTGTGGGGACAATGGGTGCCTGGGACTGGTTGCGGACTGCCACACCAGATGGTCTGGCTTGGGGCTCCTCATCCAAAGAATCCAGGGAGTCTTCATCCAGTAGTCTCTGTTCCGGGGTGGGGGACTGGCTCTGCAGGTTGGTGGTGTCGTCCTCTGCAGTGAGTTCTTGGTCACCTGTGGGTCAGATGAGAAATGGTCATTGTGTTGCAACCAGCAAAGTTTCTGTTTGCACTGTTCCATCAACTGTTTGTACATCCAGCAGTTGTTCACTGATCTAATTTGCAGTTACCGACATCCAGTGATGTATTACAAGTTGTTGAGGTACATGCATTACTTGTCCATATTGGGAGTTGGCAAGACATGACATGCACAATTTACATATTTTACATTGACAGGTTCATGTTGGCATCTAGTGAGTGTTAAATCATATGTGATCCAGTTACGCATGTATGTCACTTGTTGTGCCCTTGCAGCCGTTTACTCTGCACATTGGGTGAACATTGTAGTTGCATCCATACCTTTGGCATGTGGTGTACATATCTGTATTTGCACTTCCAGCCATGCTTTCTTTGCTTTCATTTGGTCCTTGCTGGTCTGGACCCCTGCCATTTTCAGATGGCATGCAGTGGTGTGCAGGGTTGTGCACTGAGTTACATCTACATGTGGATCTGAATGTCATACTTTGGTTGCTGTCATGGTTTCATTTGCTTAGGTGTGTGCACACTATAGTGGCCAATGCTATCTGGGTGTGCAGTTGTGCAATGTGAGGCCTGGTGTCCTATGCCACCATGCTTGTCGTGAAGCATATCTGGCTGCATGTAGTGGCTGGTGATATGTTCTGTTTGCTGTTTTTTGCTTGTATTTGTGAGACTTCTCTGTGCGTGTGTGAGGAAGGCTTCCATCTTGATCCAGTGTGGGACAAGTCAACATGATATGTCTACCTACCAGTGATTTGGAAGTGGACAGTGCAATGACTGACACATGCATCTTAGTGCGAGGGTGTAATCAGTCTTGGGGGCTGGAGCTCATGTGGGCTTGTGTGAGTTGTTGTGCAAGCTTCCCACCCCCACACACCCCGACCTGTGAGATGCGGTTAGCTACCTGTTAGTTGAGTGGGTAGCATACAAACACCTGATTCCGATTGGGGGTGGAGTGGCCCATCCTACTCAGGGGTGGGACAGCATGCATGGTGGGATTTGTGGGACAATTTGCCAACCCCACAACACCATCTCCGTGTGAAGATGGCTACCTACCGGTTGAGGTGAAGGTGAGCAATGACATGGCTATGTGACTTAAGAGTCATTCTTGGGAGGAACGTGCCTGTGGTGAGCAGAAGGTGTTTGTGGGTTTCAGTACCCAAACGTTTCACATCACATTAGGGCATGGGGTGTAGCCCCACCATCACTGTTGTCCCAAGTATCTGGGTCTGGGGTTCACTCCCCCAACATTTGCAGCCACATTAGGGCATGGGGTATAGCCCCCCCATCACTGTTGTCCAAACTATCTGGGTGTCGGGTTCACTCCCCCAACATTTACAGGCAAAATAGGGCATGGGGTATATCCCCCCATCACTGTTGTCCCAAGTATCTGGGTGTGGGGTTCACTCCCCCAACATTTGCAGCCACATTAGGGCATGGGGTATAGCCCCCCCATCACTGTTGTCTCAAGTATCTGGGTGTGGGGTCCACTCCCCCAACATTTGAAGGCACAATAGGGCATGGGGTATAGGCTCCTATCACTGTGGTGACATACAGCAGGTTGAACATCTCACCCAGCAAACATTTCCACACTATCATGGTTTCATGGTATTAGAAATGGGGGTCTCTAGTTGGCAATGGCTGGCCACTGTCCAAGTAGGGACCCTTCTTCCTAAGTCAGAGTGAGAGGGCTACCCTCTTTAATACCCCTGCTCAACCCTGTGGTAACGTAGCACGAGCAGGTAGGCTTATCTCAGAGGCAGGGTGTGAAGCATGATCATACACAGTAACACAGTGAGGAACACTACAAAGGGACACCACACAAGTAGTTATTATAAAAAATAAGTATCTTTATATAAAGGCAGATTTATCACAAGACCAATAACTGTAAAAGCCACAATACGGTCAAAAATAGGATAGCTGTTGAAGGGCTGTCAAAAAATAGTTCAAAGGTTGCAAAAAGAAGGTTCAAGTTCAAAGCAGTGGTCTCTGCGACCCTTTCTTTCACAAAGTACCTGGGTTTAGTAGCAAAACCAACAAAGTGTCGCAAATAAGCTGTAGCGATGATTCTCGGCACACGAGGCCGGTGATGCGTTGAAATCCTTGCCGCAAGGGAGGATGATGCGCCGATCTGCGGGATGCGTGTGGAGACGATGCGACAAACTTTTGCACGCTGGACCGCCGATGCGATGACTTTCTTGCCGCGTGGGAGAAGTCGATGCGGTGATCCTGTTGCGCTGTGCGATCGTGTTGCGATGCGAAGACAAGAGCGCTCCGCGAGGAGCGACGAAATTCGGTGCGATGCGATCAAAGTGGCGAACGCACGGCGTCCGCACTGCGATGTCTCGAAGTGATGATTTCTTTCAGGGTTGCGAGTGCGCGGCGACAGCTGCGCGATGATCTTTCCAGCGCATCTCGGCTGCAGCGGCTCGCAAAGGGGCGTCAGCGATGGTTTCAGGTTGCGGGCCCTCGGCGGCAGAAGCGCGATGATTTTCCCAGCGCTCTCGACTGCAGCGGCCCGCAAAGATGCGTTAGCGTCGATTTCTTACCCTCTTTTCTCTGATGCAGACTAGAGGCCCTGGAACTCACAGGAGCCTCCTCAGCAGATAGCAGTCCTCGCAGGGAGGAAGCAGGAGGTTGGTGGTGGAGTCTGATGTGCCTGAGACTCCAGCAGGAGGCTAGCTCTTTTCCTAGCCCTTGGGTGATTGCTGTACAAAAATAAAAGTTCTCTCAAGAGTTCCTTTTCCTCTTCTTCAAGGTCCAGTGGTCACTGCTGCAGGCCAGTGCAAGAAACAACACACAGCACAGGGACAGTCACTTCCTGCAGATTCCTCCAGTGGCACGGACAGAGTTTCCTCTCCAGATCCAAAAGCAATACAAAATGTAGGGGCTTGAGCACAGATATTTATACCCCAAAAGCCTTTGATCCTTGAAGCTACCAGTCACTGAACCTAGCCAGAACCAGTTCTGCTCAGGCCTGGAGCACTTTGTTTACCAGGCTGCATCCTTCCTTTCAGAAAGAGGGGGTCTGCTAGCAGACACACAGTGGGAGGTGGAGCCAGCATTCACCTTGCCAGGCACAGCCCTATTCAGGTCAAGGAGCCACCCCTCCCCACACTCTAAATGCAGATCTCTCTATTCAACCCAGGTCTGACTCAGCCTGTCCTGTCCCTCTAAACCCAGACAGCCAATACACATAACGGCAGAGCACACTGGAAGGCTTAGGCACGAAAATACCTACTTTCTAAAAGTGGTATTTTCAAACACAGAATATAAAAATAAACTTCACTAAAAGATGTATTTTAATATTCTGAGCTCAGGCATACTAAATTCGTTTTTCTACCATGTTCCTGGGGTCAGTTAGGACTATAGAATGTAATAGTCAAACTGCCCATTCTAGCCTATGAGGAACAGGTAGCCTTACCGTAGTGAAAAACGAAATGGGGCATAATTCAC
Organism: Calotriton arnoldi; assembly: GCA_963921515.1. Lineage (NCBI taxonomy): Eukaryota > Metazoa > Chordata > Amphibia > Caudata > Salamandridae > Calotriton > Calotriton arnoldi. The sequence goes on from CAWUFW010008888.1 coordinate 699,434, forward strand.
TACCAGGACATGTCCTGCCTTACACATACAAGGCACCCTACCATAGGGGTGACTCACAGGATGCCAAGGGAAGGTTCAGGGGCTGGGAAGTGAGTGCACTTCACAGCCAAGATGGCAGTTTTGGACTGCACACAGACACTGCAGTGGCAGGTCTGAGACACACTTTACAAGCTGCTTCTGTGGGTGGCACACATCAGTGCTGCAGGCCCACCAGCAGCATTTGGTTTACCAGCCATGGGCACACATAGGCCACACTACTAGGGACTAACAGGTAAACCAAATAAGCCAATCAGGGGTATACCAATTCACATAGACATATTTACACAGGGAGCATTCGCGCTGTGACACTGAATGGCAGTGGCACAGCACCCAAAGCATCTAACACCAGTAAAACAGAGGAGACAACAGCGAAAAATGGAAGGGAGACCCACGCCAATGGTGCCAGGTCTAACACATGGTATTTGTGGACCTGAGAACATGAGCAAAGTACTGGTGATGCAGTTGTTCCGGGGCATCCATACACTTACATGTTGTCATCAACAGTGGTGTGTGTGTAAGATACAGTCAGCCATGTGCAGACAATGTGTGCTTTTGGGGCCAGACTATACCACCACTGTTCAGACAGACAGTGTGAGATGTGACCATTGTCAATGCATACACACATTGCTGGTCCCAAGCAGACACATTTGCGCATTTTAGTCAGACAAAGTACTCTTGTTATGCAATTCAGTGCAGCACTGTGGCAGCTGGGTCTGTTGCAAGACAGTTGGGATGTGCATAGTTTAGCAGTGTGAGTCCCAGGTCCAGTGGAGTTTTTGGTAATCTGCACTTCCACTGTTTACATTGCAACACTGTGGTATGACATGGGTGATTAGCACATTGACAACTAACCTGCCAGACACTGCTGCAGGGAAGCATGATCGGTGTTAGTGTTGCAGTGTGTGATGCCTGGCACAGTAGACACAATGTGGGTAATTTTTGCACTGAGACATGTGCATGCTGATGACAATACGACTGTTTTGCATGATTTGTGTAGGTGACTGTGGACAAAGTGGTATGGTGTGATGTGCGGGGGAACAAACGTCACATGCCTATGAGTGGGACAAGTGCTCCATCATGCTGAACTGTTGAAGAAGTGGGCCTGTTGTGGGTTGTACTGCAGTGTCACCAATTACACACACCACTCCCAGTTGAAATGGTTACCTACCAGTAAGTTTGATGAGTCACATTCAATATCTGCCACATGGTTGTGGTTGTGGGGAGTGCTCCATCTTGCGCAGCTGTAGGACAAGGGGGCCTGGTGGGAGTTGTAGAGCAGACTTCCAAACCACCCACACACCTCCCTGTGAGGATGGCTACCTACCTGTTAGGTTAAGGTGAGCAATGCAATGGCTGCCACATGGGGGGTCAGGGCTCCATCTTGCGCAGCTGTAGGACAAGGGGCGTGGTGGGAGTTGTAGTGCAGACTTCCAAACCCCCACACACCTCCCTGTGAGGATGGCTACCTACCTGTTAGGTTAAGGTGAGCAATGCAATGGCTGCCACATGGGGGGTCAGGGCTCCATCTTGTGCAGCTGTTGGACAAGGGGGCCTGGTGGGAGTTGTAGTGCAGACTTCCAAACCACCCACACACCTCCCTGTGAGGATGGCTACCTACCTGTTAGGATAAGGTGAGCCATGCAATGGCTGCCATATGGGGGGGGTCAGGGCTCCATCTTGCGCAGCTGTATGACAAGGGGGCCTGGTGGGAGTTGTAGTGCAGACTTTCAAACCACGCACACACCTCCCTGTGAGGATGGCTACCTACCTGTTAGGTTAAGGTGAGCAATGCAATGGCTGCCACATGGGGGGGTCAGGGCTCCATCTTGCGCAGCTGTAGGACAAGGGGGCCTGGTGGGAGTTGTAGTGCAGACTTCCAAACCACCCACACACCTCCCTGTGAGGATGGCTACCTACCTGTTAGGTTAAGGCGAGCAATGCAATGGCTGCCACAATGGGGGGGGTCAGGGCTCCATCTTGCGCAGTTGTAGGACAAGGGGGCCTGGTGGGAGTTGTAGTGCTGGCAGCATGTAAACATGTACCCATGGTGATGTTTGTAGCTACCTTTGAGGTGAACCTGAGGGACTGTTGGATTAATGTGTGAGATGTGTTGGTGAGAGTGTGGTGCACATGACTGCATTTGTACCTAGGAGGTATAGCTTAGTAGTGGTGCAAGACAGTACATATCAGTGTGATGTTAGGCATTTGTTTGTTCTTACCAGCCTCCACTCCCCCGGGTATTCCTGTGAGACTCTCTGGATGCAGTATGCCAAGCACCTTCTCCTCCCATTCAGTGAATGTTTTGAGTGGAACGGGAGGGCCACTGCCTGTCCTGTGAGCCAGCTCATGGTTCTTGGCTCTCTTCTTCTTGACCACTGCCTTCAGATCGTGCCAGCGCTTCACAATTTAATTTCTATTGCGTGGCACGGTCCCTACTGCATTTACCTTATCTACTATCCTTCTCCACATTAGCGTTCTTGTGGCTACTGGTGTCTGTTGGACCAGGTTACCAAACAATTGGGGTTCTACCCTGATTATCTCATCTACCAGGACCCTCAACTCACTCTCAGTGAATTTGGGCATTTTCTGTGGTGACATGGTGTGTGATGTGCCAAGGTGTTTGAGGTGCAAGTGTTGAAGTGGTGGTGGTGGTGGTGATGTGTATGGTGTGTGATGTGCAAAGGGGTTAGAGGTGCAGGTGTAGAAGTGGTGGTGGTGGTGGTGATGTGTGTGTGTGTTGTGCAGATTTGCCTCTCCTGTCAGCTGTGGTGTCTGTCCCTTCAGTTCTGGAGTTTTGCAAAGGATTGTGGTCTGGTAGGGGGCTGGATTTATACTGGGCTATGTGGGTGTGTCAGGATGGGGTATTGGTTGCAGGTGTGGTGTGTGTGTCGTCCTGGGATTTGTAGTTTTTGAGTTTACCATGGGGGTGTGTCTTTGGGCTGTGTTAGGTGTTTTTGGGTGCATGACTTGTTTGCTTGGTGCACTTTGTGGGCATGTTGTGTGTATTTTTTTGACCGCCATTTTTTTCACGGAGCGTACGCAGCGGTGGCTATGCTACGGCGCTTCCGCGGGCTCTCTCATTCCTCACTATTGTTGACCGCGGCGGACGGAACAGCGCTCTGCACCGCGGTCATGTCGGGGATATCATAATTTCCATGGCGGTGTCTCCGCTGTGGTTGCGGTGGTTTGAGCTGTTTCCGCCGCGAATCCGAACGCCGCGGACGGGTTTCGGCCTTCTCCGCACGCGACGGGCGGTTTCTCGGGTCTCCTTTCCGCCGCGGTTGGATTTTTACCGCCGTGGATCCTAATCTAGCCGTCGGTTTTCCCGCGGTAGTTTCCGCTACCATGGCGGTCGGGTTGCTTTTCCGACCGCCATCATAATGGGCCCCTTAGTGCTAACCGATTATCCCTATTACTATTAGACCTAGTGAAACCGGATCAAAGTGGCTTTATTCCAAGCCACTCCACATCCCATAATTTGCATACTTTGTGTTTTTTAACTATTTGGATCCTGAGATGGTCGCTGCTGCAGTGTTCTTAGATGCAAAAAAAGCATCTGACTCTCTAGAATCATCTTTTTTCGATATGCAACAGGATGAGCATGCCTCAGACATTCTTGGACTTAGTTATATTTTTTATATGAAGCTCTGATGGCGAGATGTAGAATCATTAATGTTAATCCACAAAGTCTATATGTTCCTGTGGCTCCTACCTGTGATGTCTATTCCCACCCATTCTTTTTGAGTTGGTGCTAAAGCCTCTAATGGTCTGGTGTAAGGACTCACTGGAAGATTTCCCAGATCGATCTTCCCACTCACAAACAACATGAAAACCTTTACCTCATATTTCCCATAAGAATGGTGCACAGACTCTCTCAATACATGGTCAACTATGTACACTAAGAAGCACGTTCAACTATATGGAATAACAAGCATTTGCAATGCAATCGGTCTTGCATTTGTGAAAGTTAGAGCCATTGGCGTTCGAAATGACAATGTTTTTTACGTATGTTTTTTATCTCCAGTGGAGTGATCATTTAGAAAATGAGAGTTAGAGCGATTGGCATTGTAAATGTAAATACTTTTTACTTATGTGTGGAGGAGTGGATGTATGTGGTGTGCAGTGGAATTATGTGGATAGTTATTAATGTATTGGAATTATGTGGAGTGGGATTGTGTGTTATGGAGAGTAATTATGTGGTATGGTATTTTGTGTTGTGGAGTGTTATACAGTGGAGTTTAATTTTGTTGAGGGCTGTTGGATTTTGTGGTGTGATGTAGAATTATGTGGTGTGGATTGAATGTATGTAGTGTGTTATGTAACTGTGTTGTTGATAGTGGAAGAGAGGAAAAGGGAGGAAGGGAGAGAGGAGGTTTAAGTAAAAAATGAAAGGACTTTGTGAGAGAAAAGAAGGAATTAGTGAACGAGAAATAGAGGGAGCATGAGAGGAAGTGAGTTGGGTAGAGGTGATGTAAGTAATGAAGAGAAGGGAAGGAGGTAAGAAAAAGTGAAAAGAGTGAAGGAAGGGAAGTAGAGAGGAATGAAGCGATTGTAAGGAAGGAGTATCTAAAGGAAGAAGGACATAAGGCGGTAGAGCGCGGATGCAGTGGTGAAGAATGAAAGTGAAAAGAGGACTAGAGGATTGAATAAAAGAAATGCAGGAAGGGAGTGTAAGCTGTTTCGGCATCCATGAAGAACGATAGTGAGTATGGATTGCTACAGCAGAATGTGCCATCCCAAGTTGCTAGGTACATTTGTAGCTACTATGTTGTAACCACTTAGGAAGGGTCTGCTTTGCCTTTCATCTTTTTACGCTCTGTACAATAAATACCATTGAGTTCAGTAATAGCACAAGCCGTTTGCAGTGCTGTGAAGCTATTGTGTGGTGATAACAAGGCCTGGGTCAAACAAAACACAGCCCATTTATCTTTTCAAGTGTAATCTCAGAAAACTCAGACCTATAAATAAAGGTTACTGGCTGTCAGAACTATTGGTGTGTGACAGCCCAGTTATGAGCGGTAATGCTATTTGGAATACACATTTGTATTAGCATTTCCAAAATGTCAGCTATGGGGAATTTGGGACGCCGCAGTGAGAGATTGTGGAAGCAACCTCCTCCCATGTTGTGCGTAACTCCACCTGACTGTAGAATGTGACTGGTAGCTTGGAATCTGTATACCCAGCCAGACTTAGGTAAAGGGTCTGACTGTCAGCTGCTATCCGTGATGAAGGAAGATAAACAGAGTATTATTGAGGGAAGTTCGCTGGATAGCCTATGGACTTGTATGGAAAAAGTGCATTGTTATGGCTATATCGTTGACATAACCATCTGGGGGTGGATTATGTGCAGTAACAATTCCAGTTCAAATAGCTTGCACTGATGTTGGTTTAACCTTAAATCAACATTGGTGACAGGCAAGGTAGGTCCTCACTTGTCTTCCGAGCGGTGCCCAGAGAGCTTTAGTGTCTTTCTTAATTTCTTAACAATCAAGCTGTTCACAGAATATGGCTTCTGTGACTTAAAACTCATCAATAGAATTCATGAAATGCTACTGCAAGTAATGTCTACGTGATAAAGGCATCGCTATGTTTGTCAGCTTAGAAGGGAAACTAGGTTGGGGTAAAGGGAAACTATGTGAGTCAGAGGACAGGAAACATACTGTGAGGGCGTTAGTTTCTTTAAACACAAAGCGTTGTTTAGTTAACCTATTAAGCGCAGGTGTAAGCCAACTGAATACTAGACGATACAAGTGAATACCAAAATACAGATATGACCCCACACAAAAATTAGCACAATCAGTGAGTCTCAGGAGAGTGTAGGAAACAGCAAACATAATAAAGCATATGATGCAGTGTTATTATAATTTGACTTAAGTAGTAACATAAGTAGTCACTTCAACCCGACTAAATACGGCCGGGTGGAAGGATGCTTTCTTCATCTTAGTGTGAGTCAGGCGTTCATGCCAGTTAGTATTTACCCACACTGTTGAGGTGGAAAAGTAGCAGAGTGTCAATGCTCATTCAGTCATTGACTTCTCTCTGCCTAAATCACCAAGTGTGTGTTGGATTACTAATGGCCATCTAATCCTTTCCCTACTTGGAATGATCCCCTGTAGGAAACAATACATTGCACATTACATGCCCATTCCATCCTTGGAAGGAATAGCTGCACTTAAGTTCCTGCATCTCTCTAAGATTAACACATCATATTGATTGTTGCCAGAACACTCCTTGAACTCCGGAGAACATGTATTCATTCCTGAGCTTTCCCTTTAACCTCTGTTATCAAGTTTTTCAGTCAAAGTGGACCAAATGAAATAAAGTGCACAACTCCTATAAAGCAATGATTTGTTCAAAGAAAACCCAACAAAACAGCAGTGGATTAAGCGTATATGAATAGACCTGACAACCTCAGCGGCACACTGCAGTTTGCAGGCATCACCTGACTCGCTTTTTAAATGCCTTCCCCAAATGTACAATTGGCGTTTACTATTGTGGCAATCTCACTTCATGTTCCCTGATTTTCTCTGCTTTCAAAGGAATAACACAGTTTTGCGATGAGCAACAAAGTAGATGGAATTTTTAACAGTGCCACTATGCTGGGCTACCTGACTTTTTCTATTGGTCTGCGATAGTTTTCATTTGCAGCAGTGAGTGGGTTGCAAGCAATATATTTGTTTATGGGAAATACCTCTAAGCTGTGGAGTCGTTTACCACCAGAAAGGTGCTCTGATGTGCATGATGCTGTTTGTCACCACCAAACCCAATGAAAACAGCAGATGCTACTTTAAGACTATAATACACAGGGTAAACTTAATCAACGAAGCATTATGCAGGCAGCTCAACATACCTCAAAAACAGCAATTCCACAAATGTAACAGGGGCCCTTTTTCTTATTAGATCGCCGACAGGATTGGCCTACAATATTGCATCCATACAGTCAACACTAAAGTGCTCCGGGGACAAGACCCACTGTTTGAATGAATAAAAGCTAAAGGTAAAAACTAGAAGAAACGGGGGAGAGAAAGTGTCTTCCTGAATCAGGATCTACTCAGATAGCCTTGAGCCCAGCCCAGAAGTGTTCAATGTCATACTATCTACTCCAGGCAACGATGTCTCAGACCCCACAGCACTCTTCTGGAACACTGCCCCGAGCTGCCAGGCCCACCAGTCCTTATGTCCTGCAACAGTTGTGTCTTGCTGTCCATGCTAATGGCAGCTGTATGACCTGCTGCTTCAAGGAGGAGTGAACCGACAACTTTCAACCTGCGGGTTGTGGGTTTTTACATGCACTCTGTACTGGTACACCGATTTTCCCTGGCAACCATCCTGTGACTGTACTCTTCATTAAATGAGGGAGTGCCACAGCCGACAGGAGGTTCAGCATCTGCTGTGGTAAGTACTTCTAGTCTGAATGTTTGGAAGGCCATGCCATGGTCTTCAGATTTCACTGGCTCTGTGTACGGTGACTGGGATAAGAATACCATTTCAGTCCAACACCTTGACTCAATTGCAGCCACCCAGTCCTTGAGGCCCGGTGTAAGGGTGCCATTGAGGCTGGTTTTCGTCTCTGCGTGCTTCCCTTTCTCATCTGTGGACTCGGGGCAGCAGTGTACATTACTCAGGATGAGTGTAGAGGGTGACGTGCTATAGGCCGGCCTGTCCATGGACTGAAGACCCAGTGCCAGACAGGGGCCCCTTTTGGCAGCAATGGCAGTGTTGGTGTTACACCACATGGCACTGACCCAGGCACTGCATCATGGCATCACGTAGGGAATCAAGTGGCTCCTGACACGGCGGAGGAATCAGTTGTCCTCCAACCCCGAATCCACACGTGGAGGTAGAACTCCCAACACATCCCTAGACTCACTGGAAGAGCTCCATTACCAAGCACTGCTGAGCCGTGTCAACCCAGTCGGCACGCTCTACCTGCTGCCCAGCCCTGCAGCACCAGATCACACCAGCACAGAGCTACTACAAACACTAGGCTCTTAAGTAAGTGACACCGCTGCCAGCATGCTGGAAATTGGACTGGCATTAGCATGGACACCTGCGATAACGCCATCATTAAGCTCATTTTTAGCTCAACCAGAAAACTCACTTAATTGCTTTTACTGTTGAGGCAATTCGTAACGGCCACCTCATAGTGTCCGCAATGACTGCTACCATGGACATGCTTTTTCTGTGCTTAACATTTTTGTTTCTTTAAACCTTTCGGTGCTCATGATGGAATGGTTCTGTCATGCGCACCAGTGCTCCTGTGCTCATGACGGAACCATTCCGTCATGAGTACAGGGGCACTAAATCCCTCTGCTGCAGACAGCAGAGGAATTTCTTTTTTTTTGTTGGTCTCAGGAGGTGGGGAAGAGCTTCCCCAACCTCCCAAGGCCATTTTTGTATTCCCAATGCAATGACGATTGCGTGCACGGTGCGCTGACGTCATTGTATTGAAAATGAAACTGAAACTAGGTTTCAGTTTCATTGTTTCTGTGCTCGTGGGGCTATCTCAGCCCCCGAGCACCAAAACACTTGGGAGAGGTATTGTTGGAAAGGGGAGAATTTTCCCCTTTCCAATGGTACCCTTCCCTAGTGGATCCCTGCTTGGGGATTGACCCAGGAGGGTGATCCCCAAGCAGGGATCCACCCACTAGCCACCAGGGAGGGGGAGCAGCCCATTGGGCAAGCACTCTAGAGGCCAGGGATTATTTTTTATAGGCCAGGGGTGGGGGCTGCCCAGAATGGCCCCACCCTACCTCCCCCAAAGAAGGCAAAAGACTTTCTGCCCCCCCCAGGAGGCAGATGGGGCAATAGCCCCTGATCTTCCCCCCGGGGAGGCAGAAAGCCCACTAGGCACCAGGGATTTTTTATATTTTTATATACATAGGGGTGAGGGCTGCCCAGAATGGGAATGCCAATGCCCCCACCCCAAAAAAACTTCTACAGTGTTTCTGAACCCCCTGGGAGGCAGAAGGGGCAATAGCCACCTATCTGCCCTCCCAGGGGGGCAGAAATTCCACCAGGCACCAGGGATTCTTTTTTTATACGTAGGGGTGGGGGCTGCCCAGAATGGGTATGCCAATGCCCCCACCCCAAAAGAATTGCCCCAGTATTTCTGCTCCCCGGGAGGCAGATGGGGGCAACAGCCCCTTATCTGCCCCCTCAGGGGGCAGAAAGCCCACTAGGCACCAGCGATTATGCTGGCTTTTTTATACGTGGGATGGGGGCTGCCCAGAATGGGCATCCCAATGCCCCGAGCCCACCATAAAAATAGCCACAGTCATTCTTGGGGGCATATCGGGGCAATAGCCCCCGATTCCCTCCTCCCCAGGGCGGCAGAAAGCCCACTAGGCAATGACTTTTTTCACAATGTGCCTACCTGTGGATTTTTTGTCCTAGTACAGCCGGCACCTAGGGAAACATAGCAAATCTGTATAGTTTTAAAAACTAGACACAAAGGGGAATCCACGATGGGGTGACTTGTGTGCCTCTCACCAGGTTCTGTTATCCAGAATCCCTTGCAAATCTCAAACTTAGTTAAAAAAACACATTTTCCTCAAATTTCTGTGATGGAAAGTTCTGGAATCTAAGGGGAGCAGCAAACTTCCACCAACCAAGCATTCCCACAAGACTCCCTATAACAACGGTAGCACACTTGTGTGGGTAGGCCTAGTGCCAGCAACAGGAAACGGCCCAAAACGCAACGTGGACACATCACATATTTCCAGTGAAAACTGACCCTTTTTTGGCAATGTGCCTAGCTGTGGATTTTGGAACCTAGCTCAGCCGGCACCTAAGGAAATCTAGCAAACCTATACATTTTTGAAAACTAGACACCCACGGGAATCCAGGATGTGGTGACTCGTGTGGCTCTCACTAGGTTCTGTTACCCAGAATCCCTTGCAAACCTCAAACCTTGTAAAAAAACTAATTTTCCTCACACTTCTGTGATGGAAAGTACTGGATCCACAAACTTCAACCCACCACGCATTCCCCAAAGTTTCACAATAAAAATGGTACCTCACTTATTGGGGCAGGTCTACAACCCGCGACAGGAAACTGCCCAAAATGCAACATGGACAAATCAAATTTTTCCAGTGAAAACTGACCCTCTTTTGAAATGTGCCTAGCTGTGGATTTTGGACCCTAGCTCTGGCGGCACTTAAGGAAACCTAGCAAACCTATACATTTTGGAAAACCAGACAGCCAGGGGAATCCAGGATGTGGGGACTTGTGTGGCTCTCACCAGGTTCTGTTTCCCAGAATACCTTGCAACCCTCAACCAATGTCAAAAAACACACATTTTCCTCATATTTCTGTTATGGAAAGTTCTGGAATCTGCAAGGAGGCACAAACTTCCACCCACCCAGCATTCACCAAAGTCTCCCGATAACAATGGTACCTCACTAGTGTGGGTAGGCCTAGTGCCCGTGACATGAAACGGCCCAAAATGTACTGTGGAGACATCAAAATTATCGATTACAAAAAGACCTTGTTTTGCGAGGGAGTCACCTGTGTTTTTGATCTTGGGTTCAACGGCCATCTAGGGAAATCTACCAAACCCAGACAATTCTGAAAACTTGACACCTGGGGGAGTCCAGGAAGGTGTGACTTGCGTGGATTCCCCAATGTTTTCCTACCCAGAATCCCATGCAAACCTCAAATTTAGCTGAAAAAACCACATTTTTCTCACATTTCTGGGTGGGAAAGTGGTAGGCTCACCAGGCTGACACAAATTTCCTACCACCCCACATTCAACCCAGGTCTCTTGATGAAAATGGTACTTCACTTGTGTGGGTGAGCCAAGTACCTGCAACAGGCAAGGGCCTAAAACGTATTGTGGAGACATCAAAATGATCTATCACAAAACGATCTGGTTTTGCAAGGGGGTCACATGAGCTTTTGGTACCGGGCTCGGCAGCCATCTAGGGAAACCTACCAAACCCAGACATTTCTGAAAACTAGACACCTGGGGGAGTCTAGGGATGTGTGGCTTGAGTGGATCGCCCAAAGTTTTCCTACCTAGAATCCCCTGCAAACCTCAAATTTAGCTAAGAAAATCACATTTTCCTTACATTTTTGTGTGGGATCCCCACGCCCGCAAAAATGTCCTACCACCCAGCGTTCCCCTTGGTCTCCCGATAAAAATGATACCTCACTTGTGTGGGTGTCCAATGCAGAATCGCATAAAATGTATTTAAAACATTATAGCGCTTAGAGTTCACGGTGCTATACCATCAATCCCTATGTTTTTGTCCTTTCCCAGTGGCAGGCACTTGGCCCACCCACACAAGTAAGGTATCATTTTACTCGGGAGACGGAGGGGAACGCTGAGTGGGCTAATGGCCCCCCTGCAAAACCAGGTCGTTTTATAATAGGTCATTTTGAAGTCTCCACAGTATGATTTGGGCCATTTCCTGTTGCAGCCACTATGCCTACTCACACGAGTGAGGTACCATTTTTATAGGGAGACCTGGGGGAATGCTAGGTGGTAGGAAATTTGTGTCAGCCCGGTGATCCCAAAACTTTCCCACACAGAAAAGTGAGGAAAATGTGATTTTTTTCCAGCTAAATGTGAGGTTTGCAGAGGATTAGTTTGGGGATCCACGCAAGCCATACCTCACTAGACTCCCCAGGGTGTATAGTTTTCAGAAATGTGTGGGTTTGGTAGTTTTCCCTAGATGGCCGCTGAGCCCGGGGCCAAAAACCGAGGTCCCCCCTTGCAAAACCAGGTCGTTTTGTGATAGGTAATTTTGATGTCTCCACAATACGTTTTGGGCCCTTACCTGTCATGGGCACTAGGCCTACCCACACAAGTGAGGTAGCATTTTTATCGGACGACTTTGGGAAATGTGGGGTGGGTGGAATTTTGAGGATCCACGCAGATTCCAGGACTTTCCATCACAGAAATGTGAGGAAAATGTGTTTTTATTTACAATATTTGAACTTTGCAAGGGATTCTGGGTAACAGAACCTGGTGAGAGCCACACAAGTCACCCCATCCTGGATTCCCCTGGGTGTCTAGTTTTAAAAAATGTATAGGTTTGCTAGGATTCCCGAGGTTCCGGCAGAGCTAGGGTTCAAAATCTACAGCTAGGCACTTTGCAAAAAAGGGTCAGTTTTCACTGTAAAAATTTGTTGTGTCCACGTTGCGTTTTGGGCCGTTTACTGTCGCAGGCACTAGGCCTACCCACACAAGTGAGGTACCATTTTCCTCTGAAGACTTTGTGGAATGCGGGGTGGGTGGAATTTTGTAGATCAACGCAGATTCCAGAACTTTCCATCAAATGTGAGGAAAATTTGTTTTTTTGACAGGGTTTGAGGTTTGCAAGGGATTCTGGGTAACAGAACCTGGTGAGAGCCACTCAAGTCACCCCATCCTAGATTTCTCTGGGTGTCTAGGTTTCAAAAATGCATAGGTTTGCTAGGTTTCCCTAGGTGCCGGCTGAACTAAGGTTCAAAATCCACAGCTAGGCATTTTGTAAAAAAAGGGCTTGTTTTCACCGTAAAAATTGGAGTGTCCACGTTGCGTTTTGGGCCGTTTCCTGTCACGGGCACTAGGCCTACCCACACAAGTGAGGTACCATTTTTATCGGGAGACTTATGAGAACACAGAATTGTAGAGCATCTCTTATTTCCTATTGACTTTCGATGCATTTATGCCGTCCAAATGTAAGACAATGTGTAAAAAGAAGTCACTTTGAAAAATGTCCTATAATTCAAATGCTAGTATGGGTACCCACAATTTTGGAGATGTGCAAATAGCTACTGTTTATAAACTCTATATTTTGTTCCCATTTCGGAAACACATAGGTGTCTTTCATACCATTTTTTCACTGTTTTTATTTTCCCAAATGAATTGCTATATACCCGGTACATAATAAAAAAACATTGCAAGACACTGCTCAGTTATTGGCTCAGGGTTCCTCTGGTTCTTGGTGAACCTACAAGTCCTATATATCTCCACAACCAAAAGGATCCAGCGGATGTAACATTATATTGCTTTAAATAATCTGTCATACTTAGAAGAAGTTACAGGTGAAAACGTTGGCACAAATGGCTGTTTTTTTCAACTCATTTTCAATTTTTCCTATTTTCAGCTGTTAGTTTCAATAAAAAACCCTCAAAGGATCTACACAAATGAACCCTTGCTGAATTCAGAATTGTGTCTACTTTTATGAAATGTATAGCTTTCCAGGATCCATTATTGCTTTCATACCCATTTCTACCATTAACTTGAAGGAGGTTGAAAGCACAAAAAATAGCAGAAATAGGCTATGTCCCAGTAAAATGCCAAAACTGTGTACAAATTTTTGGTTTTCTGACAAAAATCTGCCAGTCCGTGAAAGCTGGGAAGATGGTGATTTCAGCACCACAAACCCTTTGTTGATACCATTTTCAGAGAAAGAAACAGATGCTTTCATCTGCAGCACTTCTTTCTCATATATTCCACCCCAAAACAATTTAGCTGTATTTTGGCAAATTTCTGGGTCCCCTCCAGGGGAATCAACAAACCCTGGGTACCTTTAAAACCACCATGATGTTGGAAGAAAAGGACACAAATTTTGCGTGGATCCCTTATGTGGTCAAAAAGTTACAGGGGCCTAACAGCTAACTACCCCAAATAGCCAAAATAAGGCTTAGAACAGGGGGGGAAAGGTCTAGCAGCGAAGGGGTTAACATGCAATGCGAGCATTTTTGTTTATTTATTGCACCGCATTTGTGATGCTCACATGCTTCTGTGGCGCGCAACTCCCCCGCCTATATGTTGAGCTGAGGTGGGGTGATTAGCAGAGTGTGCACCGACTTATGCGCTTCCTCTCACAAGCATTCCCGGGCCCTCACCACCTCAATGATATTTGAGTGAATGGAGGTTTCCTGGCAACCAAGTCTCGCGAAAAGAGACTTAGTTGACAGGAAACATAAAACCAGTAATACGGTACATACCATGTGCTATGAAGAGCGACGCCCTGTGTACTGTGCTATTACTCCTCCATCACTAGCGCCCCCTGGAGACTTCGGAGTGATTTTTTCTGATCGTGGTAGCTCCGTCCCTCTGTCTGCACTCTGGTACAGTGTGCAAGTTACCGCCATCTTAGAACACCACCTTTTCATTACAATGTGGGGCACACCACTTGAATTACCTTTAAAGATTGCTAGATCTTGTGTTATCAACATTATTAATATGTGCCAAAAAATATATTTTAAAATACATTTAGGAACTACGGGGCAGATTTACGAGCCCCCTGCGCCACCAGTACGTCACTTTTCGTGACGTACTGGTGGCGCAGGGGGCTGCTCATATTTACAAGGAGAGGAAAAGCCACCCTGCGTGACTTTTCCTCTCCTTGTAAATACGGCCCCTTCACACGCAGCACTTTGCGGTGAAGGGGCGTTCCATGGGTGTTGCTGTGGGTGTTCCCACGCAACACTCATGGAACAAGACACATCTCCAGAATTATGAGAAATCGTAACTCTGGAGATGCGTCTGAAGTTACGCCACCCTAGAGGTGGCGTAGCGAGCGCACCGAGGAGAAATGTTTTCATTTCTCCTCGTTTTTCCTCTTTCAATGCGTGCTGCATTCTGCAGCACGCATTGAAAGAGAAAATGGTTGTAGTGATTGTTTTTGTGCAGGAAGGTTCCCCTTCCTGCACAAACACAATCTCCCCACGACGCAGGCATCCTTGCACCATGGTGCAAGGGTGCCTGCGCCGGCGCATGGCTGCAGTTTGTGCGCCAGCGCAGGGGGAAGCACAAGGATGCAACATATTCTTGTAAATATGTCGCATCCCTGTGCTTCAAAACTAACGCGGCGCAGCAAAATGACTTGCTGTACCCCGCTGCGTTAGTTCAACGTAAATCTGCCCCTACATGTTTTAGTTTGTTTTATTTTGTCACCTGATTTTATAGGCAGGGCAAAACTAAACATGAAACATTGCTAATAATTCAAAATTCCCAATACTTTACATACTTTTTTTTTTGCTCACGGCACTGTGAAGGACCGTGGCTGCAGACACAATCTTCTAATATGGCAACAGGCTTCACAGAGAAAGAAGGTAGGCCAACAAAATCAAGATGTATGAAGGCAGAGCACTTAGGAAGACCCATGCAGCTGTGAGCAGTGACGTGGGACTGAAGCAAGCTGTGTATAAGTTGCTATGCCCATACAGGAGAGGGGAGGAGGGGCCATTGCACACTGTACAGTGTGATGGCCAACTGAAATGTTCTCTTTCTCTGAGTGAAATTGCCGGAAAGAGAGCAAAGCACACAAAAGAGGGACATTTACAGACAGGCACCAATAATAACCCAGCATTTCTGAATGCCACAGATAACAACCAATGGCTATCGTTGGGTGTGCCAGAGCCCATTGAAGAAGATACAGCAGGTCTTGCAGACAGCGCAAGCGCTGTCAAGCCTCGACCTAAAAATGGGGTGGCAATAACCAAGATTACGGAGCGGGTCATATGCTGGATATCCCTCCATTTTTTTTATTTCAAGATGAGTAGGCCTGAGGAAATTGGTCAAATAATACTCCGAAAAATCCTATACTTGTTTGTCAGCATAACTATAGTGTGCCTTAAATCCCTTTTTTGTACACTTAAAAAACAGCTGATACGTCTGGAATGAGCAGAAGGGTAGACTAAGATTACTTGGGATAGAATTATGCTCCAATTCAACATAGGGGGATTTGAACACATGGAACCAGAGTTATATTATCTGTGCACACAGACACATTTTGTCAACTATTGGTATTGCCCGACCCCCACATGCCACATGTTGCGCTGAGATAGACAGAACAGATCCCATCCCACTTAGCTCATTGATCAGCATGCTGGTCTTCGGATTAGGCCTAAAAACATCCACTGCTGCTTGTTTCAGTAAGCAAGACAGGCAAAACTTCATCTATTCTACTGCCATCCACAATTATTAGCTGCACATGGACCTAAGATGAGGGCACAAATACAGCAGCTGGGCATTCACAACTGGGCAACAAATAAAAAAATGGCACTTTTGTCATGCTTGAGGACTTTAAGGGGACCTCACGATGTACTTCCTTTGACACATTTCTGTACTACCACCTCAGAGGTGCAAGCAGGCAGGCGACTCCAATCTTTCCTACAGACCCTCTCTGGCCTCTACAAGCATTGCAAAAATTACTAAAAACCACATCCACCAGACACTTAGGGCCTCATTTACTATATTTTGATGCACGACAGCGCAGCAATGTCATGGTGGTATCCCGAGGCAAGGTCAGGCATGCGCGACGGTCATACACGTTACCACATCCCTCTCTGCGCTACTGCAGTATGACTGGCAGGCGAGTGTATGTATCGGACTACATGCCCCAGAATCCCTTGGGCCGCTCATGGGAATCATGCATACACACCTGGAGGAGGAGGAGGATATAAGCTCCTCCTGCATGCTTCCTCGGTGCTTGCCAATTACTGTTGTCAGCCCGTGATTCCAGCAGAAGGACTTCCCTGTTTTCTGCGATCCTGTTCCGGTTTTACTGACATTCCTTCCCGCGCTCGTTCAATGAGCGCCATTCCGCCTTGCATCCAGGAGCCTGTTTCAGTCGGCGGTGTCCCCCGTTCTCAGCGTGCTCCTGTGGTACGAACTTTGCCTGCAGCTTCTACGCTCTCAGCGCGACCCCGCGTGTCTGCCAAAAGGATCACCGGCAGGACGCGGAGCTTCTCGCGTGCTGGGTTCTGACGCAGATTTTTGTTAAGCTGCATGTACCTTCTTCACTACGGTTCCCTTCTTCCTGCAGAGGTGGTCGAGGGTGCAGTGGAGACTTCTGGGTCTTGCCTTAGCAGCGAATTACGGCTCCTGTGAGGTAACAAGGAGCTTCCTTATCCGTTCCATCCCAGTGTATTGGGAGTTTAAAAATACTTTTCTTTTTGTTGGACTGCAGAGCATTTCCTGTGTACCATCGGTCCAGAGTTTATTTTGTTTATACAACTCGAGTACTCTCCTGGAGGAGAGAAGTGACTTACGCTTTTGAGCAATCCGCTTACAGGTGTGTGGCTCCACACATTATTCCCCTCAATTCCTGCCTAGTATTAAATTGGCATGCCTGTGGTCTACTAGCAGTGCGCAGATAGGTGCATGTGAGTACCTTTTCACTTGGGGTGTGCTAGTAAAGGGAAGGGATAAGCGCGTAGGCTGTTATTAACCTGCCTCCTTTGTCATATACAGGCCATCCTGCACGACGCTGAGGCTTCTTCCCCGCACATTGGTGACCCGCTTTCTCCAGAGGGTTTCTGGACGTGGCTGCCGTGACAGTAGGCAGTGCTTTCTGTTTTCTCCCTTTCCCTGTTTTTCCCTGGAGTGCTTACACACAAGAGCAGCTGTGTTTGGTACACGCTCAGTGTGGTAGCACCTAGAGGAATCAGGGATCAAGCAGCTTCCATCACCCCCGCTGGACGACCTTGCAGGTTAGTGTACAAAAACGTGGCCTGACAAGCAAGCCTTCCTACTGCACTGCTGTGCGTCAAAATAAACTGGCAGGATTGTGCCGTATCTACAAGATATGGTGCATGCCTGTCCTCCCCTCAGGCATTGCACATACAGCAGTCGTAAACCAACATAGACACCCTTGCGCCATGGTGCAAGGGTGCCTGCGTTGCAGGGATGATTGTTGTTGTGCATGAAGGGGCACCTTCCCTGCACAAAAACAATTCTTTATGGCGTTCTGCTCCTTCTATATGTGTTGCAAAATGCAGCCCACATAGAATATCTAATAGCTAACACTGAGCTAACATCAAGGTTGCATTGAACAGACATGGAGAACAGTGAAAATCTCCTGCAGAAGGTTACAATTCAGGAGAACTTAGTCTAAGGTGAGGGCAAAACTACATAAAGCCTCACTGACTAGAAAGATAATTTTTGACTGCCTTGTCTGGGACAAAGGGATTTCTATCCCCTAGCTGTCATATATAAATAAAACAGGATTAGCGTAAGGAATGATGTCTTTAAGTCAGCCATAGGTGTGTTACCCAGCAGAAAGCAAGAACAGGCCCTGTTGCTAGAAATATTTCAAGCTACCAGGCTGCATGACGAATCACAGAAACCCAGCATTGGGAGCTATCTACTTACTAACTTTGGGGTTGTGCCAACTGGTGACCTGTTGAACACAAACGGGAGTTGGGAGCACTCACTTTTATTCAAATTTAGAGCAGGGACTATGAAATACTCCCTATGTTTCCCAGGTGGTTCCCAGCACAATTTCAGCTCACGAGTTTGTCCTTGCAATAATGTATCTAAATAATCTATGATTACTTTTACCTTCTTCTGTGGGTATTACTGATTATATATGAGAATGTATTTAGCACCTTTTTAAGGCTCAGAAATGATCAAAAATGCTATCAAGAATTAACTGACAATTAAATTTGCCTCTGTGTAAGTCTGTTACTTCAGGCAGCTGTACATTCAAGAAGCACCATGCACTTTGACAAACCCCATGTATTAACTTTGCTAACTTATTTATACTATATGGTATGTTTTTACCTATGTTTTATATAATATAATAATGGTCGTCATCTACATTTATTTTTATTTTCACTGCATGTATTTTCAATTGCTTTAATAGTGGATTTTCTTCCGAATAAAGATGTTTTGATTGATTGATTACATGTAATACCATAAACAGCTCCCTTCAGTTTTTTTCTTTTCTTTTGCAACAGCACTAGAGGTCAGGATACTTCAGAGCGAGAAGATGGCAATCTCAGGATGAAAGAGACTATACAATGTTTGTGTTTGTGGTCTGACCTTGCAATGCTGGCCTTTTCTAAATCTAGAATTTTGGGAGTACATATTTTGAAGAGGGTGGAATTGGCAAAACTATTCCACACTTCTTTAGAGGGTACTCAAAGTCTAGCATTCACATCTACACAGCCAGACGCATGACCTACACCAGGAATTATTTTCCAGGTGTTCTCTGCTGGTAAGTGGATGCTTTGTACGTGCTAGATATCTCAAATTACACTTCATCAGGCTTCTTGAAACTTAGGGGCATATCTACAAGGGCTTTATCTCCGTTTTTCTGGCTTTAAAAGCCAGAAAAACGGAGATAAACTATCGCCCTATCAACAAGAGGGTGCTAACATGCATAATCGCATGTTAGCACCCTTTTCGACGCCCCCCTTTGCATCTCTAATGAGATGCAAAGTGGGCGTCACTGGGCGTACCCCGGATGGACTGCCTTGAAAATATCGCTGATGTTCACATCGCGATATTAACAAGGCAGCCCATAGGATTTTAGCAGACGTTAGATTTTGGCGAAAACGGACGTTTTCGCCAAAATCTAACGTCTGCTGAAATCCTGACTTACCTATGTTAGACATAGGGGGTGGATTGTGCTGATACGACCCTGTGGGTCGTATCAGCAAGGTTATCGCCGTTTTGCAGGGAACATCGCTGGAAAACCAGCGATGTTCCCTGCAAAACGGCGATAACCTCGCTATCTCTGGAATTTTTATCGCCCTGGGGAAACGCGTTGTTAATAACGCGCTACCAGGGCGATAAATACCAGAGATAGCCTGCATTAGGGAATTCGGCGCTCAGCACGGCCAGCGATAATTATCGCTGGCCGTTGATAATATGCCCCTTAGACTTCAACAGTGTGCAGAGAGAACAACAGCAACAGGTACTCAACTCTCCCTGTGAGTGAGTTGGGAGGGAAACTGGCTCCTTCCATTCTGAAGTGTAGATCCATTACTTTAAGGATTTTAGATCAAATGCAAACAGCTCTCTCCCTTAACGCTAACAAAGTGAGGAATAGTCTTTTTGTTACAAATGTTACAACATGGATCATGCACCCAGTTGGTGATTTCATTGAAAACTTTTCTAATCCTATTGAGGCAAAACTGTGAGATTTTGAAGCACAAATCCTAATCTTTCCTTAAAATGGGCTAGAGCTTCGATTACCACATTGTGGCATAAGTAAACCCTAAAAGATTTGGGGCCTCATTTATGAAAAGTGTTGCATCACTGTGTGAAAACAGCGATGCAACACTTTTCAGTGCACCCTCCTTGCGACACCATGGATGCGCCGTATTTACTGTACGGCGCTCCATGACGCAAGGATTTACAGATACGTCAGTATTCCTGACTTATCTGTATGAGCAAAAGTGGTGCTTTTCTGGGGTGTGTCTGAAAACAGACACAACTCCAGCAATTTATCCTTTCAATGTGGAAGGACCTGCAACACTCCCTACACCTGCTTTAAGCAGGCGTAAGGATTTGAAGTAGGTGCGCCCTAGAAGTGGCGCAGTGAAATCTCATAGATTTCACTGCGTCACTTCTACGTGGCTTTCCTGCATTGGAACGCCCACCTTAAATACATTATACCTGACGCAGGTATCATGTAGAGCAGGGGTTTACAAAGTGATGCATATGCCTAGAAAGAAGAAAGTGATCCAACAGCGGCATAAGGGCTCATAAATAAGGCCCTGGGTTCTGGGCATTCTGAGTAGCACATTTGACTTTTCAACTCCAGGATGATGTGGATCTGTGCTTTTTGGAAATAATGTATTGTCCTTTTCCCATCTCCATCTCTACTTCAAGCTAGTGGTGGCTGATGAATCAAAGCATGGAAACATTCACAACTTTTGGTCTTCAGGCCAGCATTCTGCTTTCTCTCTTTTTAGGACTAATAGAATTACTTCTAATTATCACTTCAATGGTGGTTCCTAGATTGAATCAAGTATGGAGTTTCGTGCAGTGTTTTCAAAGCAGGTGAATTAACATTAGGAAATCCACACCAAATCAGCACACAATGATTATTGAGCTGTCTATAAATTTTATACATTTTTGCAGATATATGATTTGGAGGTAAGGTGTTATCAAACTACTTAAGGATATGGTTCTATATTTTTGTCAGTCAGGAAAGTACCCAAGCATAAACTAGATCTGTAACTAAAGCTGCTCCTCAGACTATATGCCTCCACCTCCCAATCATTTGGAGGCATTGCAACATGTGTGAGAGTTGACAGAGTGTCTGACAGTGCCCAATTTGCAAGAGAGCTGATTCCATGTGTTCAGGGGCTGGCACAATTGTCTTGGTGCAGTAGTTGATTCATGATGCAGTGATGGTGCTCTTATGAGCTGGCACAACGAAAGGCATGTCCCTGCTTAGGTCTCCCTTCATATTGTCTATAATATAATACTATGAAAAATGTTTGTCTGGTGCATAATTAACATATTGCTCTTGCATTAAAATATTTCTAGCACTGTTTCTGATAATGCAGCCTCATAACCTGTTGATAATACATTGGGTCACCAACAAAGCATTTAATATGACACATTCTTTGTTTAGAATAGATGAATAAATTAACAGGAGGTCTTGAAATCAAACTCTAAAAAAGCGGCGTTTTATTTGAAAAGTAACTTGAGTAAATTGCCATTTAAAATTGGCACTTGGTCTACAGGAAATGTAGGAAAATATATAATTTAACCTAGTTGCCCCAATTTTCGGTAGATAAAGCAAGTTTATCTGGACCTCTGAGTGAGAGTTGCTAACCAACCACACACTATATGTGTGTTCTCCTTCTAAAGCACAGTGACTGACTGGCATAAACAATTGTCCTTTTTCTCTTTAGGTACGTCCATTGGATAAATTGCACAGAAATTGTTCGAATGGCATAAAAGTCAAATACCCAATATGGAACATCATGGCTTTATGCCACCCTGCAAGAATGTGAAATATTAATTGTGGTAGACTGGTTTCCATCACAAGTCATAGAGTCACAATTCTGTTAGGTCTAGTCAAAGGTTTCAATAATTTAGCCACGGCACAGACCATACAGGATTAACTTAAAGAAAATGTGTAAAGCATTTAGAAGTACCAAAACAGTTAAAATGTAGAAAATACAACACAATAATAAAACACTCTAGTTTATGAAAATAGAATTGAACTTAATGAACAAAATTGCACAAAAACAATAAGAGAACGCAAACATATTAGTTTTTTTAAAGAGTTGAGAGAAAATAGCCCCAAGAAGAGCAAACCTCCAATTATGGACAATGGTTGCATTAGACCGGAAACTAGGCACAATATGAGGCTGACAACGATGGGGCCCTAGTCTGGTACAACAAGTAGTTTGACTCCACTAGGGCCTGGATGGAAGGAAGTTTGGAAAAGGTTCCAAGTCTCAATCTGAAAAGGGACTTTGTTATTTTTCTGAGGAAAAACTCTTAGCCACACTTGACAGACCTAAGATCCAGTACGATGCCATGAACCTGCTGTCCAGATGCTTTTCCCTTGAAGCTCTGCAGCAAAAGGTTTTGAAAAAGTTCCTAAACCCCTTTTAGTCCTCAAACAACCACAGGGGTACACTTGCTAGAGTCATCCAGGAGATAAGCTTTTTGTTCCTTGGAGAGCTTTCTGTTCTTGTATTTCAAGTGAAAGGTGATCCAACCTCCTCATGTACTTCTCAAAGGGCAAAGATGCCACGTGCAGGAAGTTCAGCTCTCCTGGTATCCTTTAACAAGTGCAGCAGTTTTCTGGGAAAGGCTGCAAGAGGGTCCAGCTTTGTAGGGTTCACTAGCCTGTGGGTGGAGGACACCCTAAGACGCTCCTACTTGCATTCTGATCAATGGAGTAATTGTTTCCAAGACCTGGCCTACCTACTTTTTTCAGTAGGTCCATTCCTGTAATTCAAACAGACCCAAAAGGTAATGTGCCAGGGAAAATCAAAGATGGCGAAGGTCTTCGGGCACAAAAAGTTTGGGCTTTGAAGGCTGGGGTGTTACTGGGGATTGTACCATGGTAATACTAGTGTCCTCCCACATCTAACATTAAAATCTAGTTTGAAGCATGCACTGTACACCCACAGACAGATATCTGGTAGGACAAAACAGGTCCCTTCAGCAACCAGACAAGTGATACACAAGAATTGTCCTGGCATTCAATTTCCTTCCACTGGAGGATGCAGAACATTTCCATGTGCTTCAGATAGACCTGTCATGCAAGAGTTGTCCCCATGCTGTTGACACTACAGTGTAAAAAGTCTAGGTTTGTGTGGCACAATGAATTGATCACCTTTTTTTTCAATTTTATATGCAACAAGTTAAACTCTGTCGGGTGCAGGTGGGTATCTCCCTCTGACCTGAGGGCGTAATAGTAAAATTTATTGAAATTGCGCTGTTAAAACCTGAACAGCGTCCCCACTCAGCACTCCCAAGGGTTATGGAACCCCTTCACTTCCCAATCTTTGAAAAATACTTTAAGTACTTTCTTGAAATGTCTCCTTTGTTTTATTATTTTATGCCACATTGTTACATCACATTTGTGCCCTCTTATTCTTCATTCTTTATCTTCATACAAGAAAAAGTTCTTTCATCTGTGACATTTTTTAAAATTCATTTGGAATATATTCCCATATTCCCGATGCATTTTGCGACAAAGCCCTTCTTCAGGGGAAATGATTCGGATGGATATCAATGGCGAATTTTAAAAGGCTGTAAACACGGAGCTCAGTTCCAATTATAAAGCATCGGGAATATGGGAATATATTCCAAATGAATTTAAAAAAATGTCACAGATGAAAGAAATTTTTCTTGTACAAAGATAAAGAATGAAGAATAAGAGTGCACAAATGTGATGTAACACTGTGGCATAAAATAATAAAACAAAGGAGACATTTCAAGAAGGGACTTAAAGTATTTTTCAAAGATTGGGAAGTGAAGGGGTTCACTAACCCTTGGGAGTGCTGAGTGGGGACGCTGTTCAGGTTTTAACAGCGCAATTTCAATAAATGACACTACAGTGTAAACAGAATGCCCACAGCCCCAACCCTGCGTATTCTATTGAACTCAGAGGAGTCATCTTTGCCCATTCATATCAGCCTATTGTGTTTTCCTGGGAGAAATTTCACACCTCTTTCATCCCTCTTCCTGGTCTGAGCACAAGCTGGGAGAAGCTGGAGAGTCAATATGAATTAGTCTTCTGGAACTTCAGGCAGGGATAAGGTAATTTTCATAAAGTTACTTTTTCTATATTATTTCATATCCAACTTCACCTTTTGACGATGAGGAACTTTTGCATGTGATTCAAACAGATCTGTCATGCAGGATTTGATACCATGCTGTTGCCACTGTGGTATCAACAGCCTGCCCCCAGTCCCAACACTGCATATTGTATTGCTCTCAGAGGAGTCATCTCTGCCCATTCATATCAGCCTATTGTTCACTTCTGGCAGAAATATCACACTTCTTTCACACGTCTTCCCGGCTGGGAGAAGCTGGGGAGTTAATGCAAATCGTTTTCAGGAAGCTCAGGCAGTAAAAAGGTAATTTTCTTAAAGTCACTTTTTTCTTTAAAAATGTATTTAAAATATGACCTTATCATTGAATTAGATTTTTAATACATTTTAAAAGTAGTTGCTTAAGTATTTTTTCTACCTAGTTCTACTTCTATTCCATAGATGCAGAATTAGTATTTTAATCTGTATTCTGGTTTTCCACAAAGAACAGCCAGACCTGCCACAGTGAAAAGAACGTTTAGGGCAGTATCGCTGAACTGACATGGTAAAATTCTTTTTCTACATGCCCTACCTTTAAATAGAATGCACCCTACCTTTTGAGTTACAAGACCGACATAGGGGTCACTTGCTTAAAAGGGAGGTTTTTAAATGAAAAAGGGGTATTTTAACAGGTTGCGCCACAGGTTTTACTTCTAAATATGTGGATGCTTTTCTGTGCCCACTAACCACTCAGTATGTATCCTACATTAGGGATACTGGGCACATGATAGCAGAAATAGAACATATGCCATTCAACAAAGATCAGAAATTTCTGGTCACTCTCGACATAGAATCATTATATACCAACATCCCCCAGGACCTAGCCATAGAGTCTGTGGCAGCTCTTTTAGCTAGATCTCCTGGGGAGAGACCAGATGGTTTCATCTTGGAATGCCTTGACATCGTCCTTCGCAACAACTATTTTGAATTTAAAGACACATTGTACCAACAAGTCAAGGGGACCAGTATGGGGGCTTCCTGTGCTCCGAGAGTGGCTAACATCTACATGGGTGAATATGAGCAC
This sequence comes from Calotriton arnoldi, assembly GCA_963921515.1. Classification (NCBI taxonomy): domain Eukaryota; kingdom Metazoa; phylum Chordata; class Amphibia; order Caudata; family Salamandridae; genus Calotriton; species Calotriton arnoldi. Next base: position 724,521 of record CAWUFW010008888.1, read on the forward strand.
AAGCATATTTTCAACAAAGTGGCTCCATTCTATGAAAATATAGAATGCTGGCGGAGATTTATAGATGACATTTTCTTCGTCTGGACAGGCGAAGAGCTAGGTCTTTTAGATTTTATCACTTGGCTTAATCTGAGTGATGCGAATCTCAAGTTTACAGCCAAATATTCCAAGTAGAAAGTTGAATTTCTTGACATATGGATTTCTGGTACAGGGGATACCATACAAGTGAGTCTATACAGAAAACCGACTGCAAAGAATACCATCTTGGAACACAGCAGTTTTCACCCATCCTGTCAAAAGGACTCCATCCCCTTCGGTGAATTTTTACGAATACGGCGCAATTGCACCAACAGCAAATAATTTATGGAACATGCGGAGCAACTACAAAAGCGACTACTACTCAGAGGTTATCCTAAGTGTCTAGTGAGACAATCTTTAAAGAGAGCTCAATACTATAACAGGGATGCTATCATCTCTGGCCAAAGGAAGCAACAACAGGATAAGTTAGTGTGTGTGGTGAACCATTCTAACATAAATCACAAAATTAAACAGATTGGAAGATCCTCAATGTGAACACAGAAGAGGAAGCATTGCAGAAACCTACTGTGGCATTTAGGAGGAATCCAAATTTGAAAGACAAACTAGTGCATAGCAGATTCCAAACAAAGGAGAATCATAGACAGACAACAATTGATGGACTACCGCCTGTTAAAGGGAACCATAGATGGGGTAATTGCCAAGTGTGTGATTCTGCCATGGCGGTACAACAATGGAACTATGGTGGAAAATCTGGACAATTGAAAGACATGACTAACTGTAGATCTTCAAATATAGTTTACCTGATCCTTTGCCCTTGTGGCTTAGGATATATAGGAGAGACAGGGAGAGAGTTCCGTACCGCTTCTCGGAACAAAAATTGGCCATTAGAACACACAAATTACAAGCACCAATGGTGAGACACTGCTATGATCATAACCATAAGGAGCACAAGTTAAAATGGTTAATTCTAGAACAAGTCAAACATAAATCAGGAATGGATACAGAAAAAACTCAAAAGAAAAGAGAGAACTTCTGGATCTTTACTCTGGATACAGTACGCAAAGGATTAAATGAGGAGATATCATGGATAGTCACATGAAGGGGATCCTTCGTGTTGGCCATGCTCGCATTGGATCACACTTCTCTTTTAAGTAACACCCTTCATCAGAGCTTAATATTATAAAAACTATTTTTGGTTGACCATATTAAACTTAATCATGCATCATAATATGCCCTGGTCAGTAATTAGTGGGCACATCTATAGAACCAGGTAGATAAGAGGGTATGGTACCAAGCAAGTACTGGATTATAGCTACCATAACTAGGCTCAGTAGGCAGACTTCGTAGTGTGCACTTGGCATGGGCCGAGACCTATGCAAATTGTTCCTTCGTTTTCCCCTGGGATCTTGTATCCCAGGAAATTTTTCTCCAATGAGAAAAAGTCCCTAATTAGACATAAAACGAGAATAACTGCACAGGTTCTTTTAACAAATGTTGATATGTGGAGTATCTTTTTGAAATAAACTGCAGTTGGGCACGTATATGGTCAGGCACTAGTATTTTTTAATTCCTTCACATACATGAGTGTGATAAATGGATCCTCCTCCGCAATATCGAGGTCTTGTGCTAGTCTGTTTTTCGCAACATAGTTTTTGCCACTCTGGTTTGTCCCATGATAGAGTGCTCTCCTGTTTAAATAAAACGCCACCGGGAACCCATAGTGTTAGGACGTTAGTAATTTACAATTCTGTCACACAAATGAGTGTGATAACTGGATTCCCTTCACAGCACTAAGGATTGTGTTCATTTTCCTAATTTTTGAAAAACGGGTCTCACTCCACTCTAAGATGGTGACTCCTGTTGCCACAGTGGAATGACGTCATCACGCGAGTTAGCGTTCACACGTGAAACACATTGACCATTGAGCCATAACATAAAGTCGCCTGCTCTCTCTAGCTCAGAGTTTGGAGCCGATTTGAGTAGACGGCAGGATCAGACCACAACATTACGATCCGGAGTGGCGACACTATGGCCCAAAGAAATTGCGGTAGGATCCGGGGCAGGGTGCGCTACTTGATTTTGGCTGTTAGAACTCAATCTATACGGATTAGGCAGTTAGAATAGGCATAATCTACTTTCGGAGAATACCACACTCATAGGGATACCTGCATGGGGTCGGGAAAAGAATGGCATCCCTTAGACGTGCCCCACATGTTGTTGTCTGCATAATTGTAATTATAAGTAGGCCTTCTATTTGAATAAATCCCACAAGTATGCAGTGCAGACTCCAGCACTGGCGGCAAGCTATAGTTGGTAGTTTGTCCGTAAAAGTAATGAGTCCTTTAGCAGCACTCTGAGAGCATATAGGCGAGGAACAGACGTGCTGGCCTTTCTGTCTGCAGGATATTTTAGAGTCTATTTCGACTATAAGTAACCCAACTGCACTATAGCCTTAGCTGCTTAATGTCTGTGGGTGGAGATATACGGTGATAAAGTACGAGATAGATATTACAGTAATCCCAATGGGATGTTTCGGACTTTAAGACATAGCATGATCTTCATGTATCTCCTAGAAATGCATGCTAATTTTGAGACTATGTGTGAGTACTGCCCTTACGCATTAGATTCTTTATATTAAAAGGCTCTACCACATTTAGGAATTGTTCTTTGATATCTATCAGCATTTGATTTTTTGTTATTTAGTCCATATTACTTCCAATTACAGATATTCATATTTTGCCCCACTGAGAGTATGCTGATATAAACAATTTGGAAGCATGCCACAGTAAAAGACTAGGCGCAGGCACATTTAATAGAAGACAAGAGTAGATAAAGATTCTGTCATATTTGCCCATGTCGCCACTATTAGAATCCTGGAGTTCAGTTCGTTTTATTTACTTCTTACTGCCTTGCAGAGCTGGATACGTCCCTCTCATTCCAATTGGCTTTAACCAGTTGCCATTTGATACTCAGATGGAAGAAGCATTCTCTCTTGCATAAGGTGCCTTATAGATTTGGCTTCCCTTTTTATCTTTTCTTAGGTATCTATCTCACGTTTCTCACTCTTTTCACAATTTAGGCCTGTGGCACTCAACTTTTGAGGTGGCAGCACTATGAAGCACGCCTATGAGCCTTTCTCTGCAAGACTTTCACAGAATTCAGTGATTTTTGTCAGGATCAAGGTTACTGTTTGCATCACAGGTTTGCATGTTAATAAGTAGGGTTCTCACAAATGATTGGACCTTTTGACTAAGTTTCTTTGGCAGGCATCGCAGCACTACAGACTTGGTAAAGATATTTCTTTTCTGTCATTATACGATAGAGAATCCCCGTCCACCTATGGGATTCTTTCTCAAACCAAATTGGTCCTGACGAAGGTGGTTATAAGCTCAATCCACCGAAACGTGCGTTGAACGACTATATGGGAAACCTGCCTACGACAACACACCAGTGGATAACTTTTAGATTAAATCATACCACATAATTAACGATTGGGTGTATGTCATATGAATCAAAAGGATTTCCCTACGATAATTCAATCTCTTTCTGTGTGTGAATGTGTTGCGTGTATGAGATGGTTATGACTGGCTAGTATGATTGAAGGATGGTTGTTAGTGGGGTTATAGCTAATGCTTTTTATGATGTTATTTATTGTATTGCACATTTTTACTTTGTCTTTGTCTTTAGGTAATAATGTGATGTACAGACTATAGGTTTTGTGTTTGTGATTCATTACATGTTGTTTACTGTTCATAGACAGTAAGAAACAATTGTATATTCTTGTTTAATTGAACTGATATGAACGAAAAAAACAATTTATAATTAATAAAAACAACTTAAAAAATATTTTGTACACTAAAGAAAATAAATGTATGTTTGAATAATCAGTCTGTTTCAGTGCTGTATTGTGTTTCTGCCTTGAGTATGAGCCTATTGGAGGCCACTTACAAAGCAATATAGGTCAGACAAGAGTATCCCTTCATAATAGTTATTTCTTCCTCGCTCTTGGACCTTATAGTTTACATAGGGGGTACCTTTTTTCTTATATACACTAGTGGATGACACAATGAGTGCTGCAGTCCACGGGCGACAATTACCAGTGTGCAGAGTCTAAAATCCAGATATACTATTCAGTTAAAAATGGGTGTGACCGTACAAAAAGGAGCATTTCCTCACACACCTACATCTTGCATAACTAACTTGGCAACATATCTGACATCCTGCCTACAACATTGCAGACAAAGGTGAAGTTAAAAAACGAATCTATGCAAATGTTCATATTTCTGTAGTAAGTGATAATTTAAAAATGCTATCACAGAGTACGCCTGCAGGAGCTTTATATCAACACCACCTGCCAGTACTTTAAAAAGCACCTTTCTTTACCTTGGGTTAGTAGCATGTACCATTTTACTAATTATGCTTAAGAATTGTTTTGAAAACGTCACAAGAATGATTTTTAGAAATGTTGTTGAAATGTGCTTTTTCTAAACTGAACGAACACGAAGGGAACCGCATCTGGTCCCCATCAAGCTGCACAGCCATAACTGCCAAAAATGAATCCAATGAATCGAATTTCTATTTGACTCTTCTTTTATATTCACAATCTCTCCGTAACATTTCTCTTTTCACTTTTTCTATGTTCATCAATTCATTTTACTCATTCTTATGATTATTCATCAAAAACACATGAGAATTAGATGTTTCCAAATGTCATGTTTTTATTAAAACCTCCCAATGCATTTCAGGATAAACCCTTCCTCAGGGGTATCTAAAATACAAACAAATTCATAAACAACCATCAGCTCGGTTATACTGCTTCAGTAACAATGATTAAACTTGAAACATCTTTTAACCACTAAATTGCTAGGATCAAGAAGCATTACAAAATTTCAACAGTTATTCAAAAACTATTGTTCAAATAAACCATAACCCGTTTTAAACGCCCCTACCCTCCAAGCCATGCTATATTTCAAAATCCAACAAGCTCATCACCCTGAAGTACTCGTCACCCCATGTTTATCCATAAAACCATTATTCCATCTCTCACACAGCGATCATGTCAGCGCGCTTACCGTGACATATGTTCATCTGTTTTTAAATGAAAGGGCATCACTCAATTCCAACTGATTTTTACCGCACTTTTCCACATCTCTCAAATTTCCCGTAGTGTGCCCCCGCACCTCTAATCTTCGCAATAATAGCTATCTTGACAGTTTCAAACCTTCACTAGCTTATATCACCCGTTCCTCCCCCCAGGTGATCTGTCACATGTTTCTAATGCGCAAACTAAACTCAGCAACGGACTTTAGGAATTACACGCTGGCTATTAATCCCGCTTTTTTGGTTGCGAGCACTGCATTTCCCAGAATGTATTATGGATGATATTACTAAATCTTCCACTTTAATAACAAGGCTACACTTTACTGATGTTAAAAAATATATACATACAACATTTTAGACGAATCAAACGAAGAAAATTAAATCTGTCTGTAATGCTTCTGTAACCTGATCATATTGACATGAAAATACACAATTCTATTGAGAGTAGTATTTAATGCTGATGATGGTCATGCGTGTTTGAGGAAACATGACTCCTGTGTTCTCCATTTTCTTCATCAAATTTTGTCCCAATATATATCATTATTCACCATTCCACTTTGATCCTGGGTGCAATCTCGCCGGTTTTGGACGGAAAACTCATTAATGTACATCAGTAGTGGCGGGATGCACACCTTGTGTTCCATATTTTACTGTGCTCCAAATTCACTCTATTAAATCCTTTCGAACCTTTATTGGCGTGCTCGCTTGCTCCGCGCTCCGCCCAATTGCGCTGCAATGTAGAACGAACACGAAGGCAACCGCATCTGGTCCCCATCAAGCTGCACAGCCATAACTGCCAAAAATGAATCCAATGAATCGAATTTTTATTTGACTCTTCTTTTATATTCACAATTTATCCATAACATTTCTCTTTTCACTTTTTCTATGTTCATCAATTCATTTTACTCATTCTTATGATTATTCATCAAAAACACAGAAGAATTAGATGTTTCCAAATGTCACGTTTTTATTAAAATCTCCCAATGCATTTCGGGATAAACCCTTCCTCAGGGGTATCTAAAATACAAACAAATTCATAAACAACCATCAGCTCGGTTCTACTGCTTCAGTAACAATGATTAAACTTGAAACATCTTTTAACCACTCAATTGCTAGGATCGAGAAACATTACAAAATTTCAACAGTTATTCAAAACCTGCGTTGTGGGGAATGATTGTTTATGTGCATGAAGGTCCCCCTTCCTGCACATAAACAGTCTGAAATCGCGTTTTGAAACTTCAATGTGTGCTGCTTAATGCAGCACACATAGAAGTTGCAAAACACCATTTTTTTTAATGATTGTTTATGTGCAGGAAGGGACACCTTCATGCACATAAACAATCAATGGCGTTTTGCTGTTTCTATGTGTGCTGCAAAATGGAAACAGCAAAAAGGAGGAGAAATTAAACATTTCTCCTCACTGAACCAGGGTAAGACCAGGTTTTCCCTGGTCTTAATTTTGGCACTGCCCTATATTTACGCCACCCTTGTAAATATGGGGCAGTGTCAAAATCAATGGGTGTTGCGGTGGAATGCCCACCACAACACCCATTGCCCACCCCTTTCACGCTAAGTATATCGTAAGAGGGTGCCTTATTCACAAGACGGCGTTAAGCCACCTTAAGTGGCTTGACACTGCCTTGTGAATAAGGCGAAGCCCCTATCGCCCCCACAACGTAGAGAAAAGTGACGTTTTGGTGGCAATAGGGGCTTGTAAATATGCCCCATAGTGCTTTTGTGTAGTGAGGGCTGGGTATTGGGCCAAAATTAACCTTTGCGGTGTAGCAGAGGCAGCACCTATTAAGAGAGTACAGGAGGCAGTATTCAAAGCATGGCAACAGCTCTTGCTTGTTTGGCTTGTTCCACTTTGCTCCAGTTCACACTACTTTGGCATTCATACAGGCTTTTTGCTTTTTTCCCCTTAATCACACGCTCCCTTCCCTTCCTTTGATTCCACAGCTTCCTGTTCACCTACAGCTGAAATTATTAACTGTTGTTACAGCATAACCACAATCTTCGAGCAATAAACCATGGCCAAATATTGGCTTAGAGATTGATGGTTCGGATTGTATGATTCACTAATTTAGAAGCAAATGTAATTTGTTTATTGCAATACCAAAGTCCAAAAGTTCACCCAGGGAACCCATCATGACTCCCACGCAGTAATATTGTTCCATTTTTTTTTCAAAAAGAGACGCCCATTTCTCTCTCTCTCTTCAACAGCGGCCGGTATGGCTCACGGGTAGGGGGGCGGGCACGGGAGTCACCACGGGGGGCAGGGTGTTACACGTGGTGTTGAGCGAAGGGGGACAAAAACCCCCCAAAAAAACCCATAAACTTACCTTGAGGCCGGTCCCGCGTCGCTGCTCCTGCTCTCCTGTCTCCGACTACAGGTAGAGAAGCAGGCAGCCAGGCTCCCGCCCCTAAGCGAATCACAACGGTGCAATGCAGTGTTGTGATTGGTCTGAGCGCCAGGGGCTGAATTGGTGGTCATGTTCTTCATGCAGGCGGTAATGCAGCCTGCATGGAGAACAGGTAAGTGGCGCATGACTGGTTTGGGCGGCCCTATATGGCCGACCAAACAGTTGTTGCGCACTTAGGAGTGGGCAAACCACTCCTCCCCTGCCTGCTTCATGAGCAGAGCAGCCACGCCCACCTGCAAAGCAGCAGGACAAGTCACGAAGCATAAAATGATAATAACTTAAAGTTATTATCATTTTATGTTTCTCTTCTTCACACTGCTTAAAAGTCGCTCCTCCGCCATAGCGGAGGAGCCGCCCCTGTCCCTCTTGCCCTCTTCACATTGGTAGTATTATGCTTATTCTGACATTTACACAGACCTGTATATCACTACACTGGGGAGAGAAAGTGGAAAGCATTCAACAAGCCTGCGTTTGGTGAAACTGAAAAAACACCTTTAGAGGAAGACTCCCTGAAGGAGGGTATAACAAGTAGATGCCCAATACGGCAACGCTTCTTTCCTTTGAGGAAGACAATGGTGAGTCTGCTTAGCATGGACAGGCTCAATGGTGTACTTACTGAGCCCAGGCACCTCACCTGGCCTGAACTTCCCATCAGTACTATTAGAAAATGCAGCAATAGAGTTTCTTGAAAAAGTTGCTTTCCAAAAATTAAGGATGTTCTACAACATATAGTTAGAACAATGAATCAGGAAAGATAAGATAAGGCTGTGAACGTCATTCTCCTGTCACCTAAGAAATTGCTGAGGAGACCTGTTTTCTTTTGATTCTCAAAATGTGTTATTTTTAGGGTCAGAGAAGCTGGTCTTTCAAATGTTAACAGGAAGTTGAGGACTCATGGCATCTATGCAGAAAAACAAGCAGGCTAATGTGACTGGACTTTGGCAAGAGCTCTGTTGGGAGAGATTATATGGCAAGCCCATCTTTCACTGTAATCTGTGACCTGGCATTCCATAAAGTGTTCTTGTTAGTTTTGGAACAATCAGAATAAACAGGATGAAGATATTTTATAATGGGCTGAGGCTACCTTATGAAGACTTAACCTGGGAATAGGCGAGCCTGCTATCATGGAGCTGATCTCAGCCATAGTGCCTTATCTTGCTCTGCATTACATTGTGACTTTCAAAAAATGATTCAGAAAGAAAACGTTTGGTCTAGGTTATCCTGCACTCCGTCCATTGCAGTCAGCCTGAAAAAGTGGCTAGGACTCGGTGTCCTGGGCACTATAGGATGCCATGTACTTTTGAGTATTACATTTATTTCTGTAATAGCTCTCAGGTGTTGTTGTTTTAATTGTGATACCCTGTTTTATAAATTGATTTGGCAATCTTTTGTGTTTTATATATTGAATTAATGTCGGTTTATTGTTGCTAATTACTATACTTCTTTGAAAAACACATGTTGCTTGTGCTGGGCTTGCAAAGGTAGGTCCAGGATTCCTCCATGAAACATGTTTTTGCTTTTGAGGCACTAGATTGCAAATGTTCAGAAAAGATGGTGTACTCCTCAGGTAGACAAGCAGCACGCTGCTGGACACTGCTCTCAATCATTGGCTAAGTGTTCACACTGCCTTGACCGTGCTGGCATGTCTGTGCAAATCATCACCCAGAGGGGTGTTCAAATATCTGCATGCACCATTAGGCATGAAGAGCAGTGGTGAGGTTGAGGGATTCAGAGCAAGGCAAGGATGTCAAAGTTGGGTTTCTTTTTGGTGTGATTAACTCATGTCATGAGTTTCAGCAAAGGGGCATAGACAAGACATTTAAACTGCCCTTTCCCAGATGGAGGCCTATCCACTGAATTCTATCTGAGGTTTCCAAACTAAGATGAAGATGATTTTTTTCCTATGATGGCACTTTCTATTTTGATTTTATATGAGGAAGAAATTACAAGTAATGAATAATTCACAATGCATTCTGTCCCTTATTTTTTGTTGTGGTCTTCCCACCCCTCTGCTATTATTTTTGTCTTTGATTTTTGCTTCTTACAGATGGAACTGCAAGATCTACTTCTGGATGTCCTTTCTTGACTCTTTCCTCATTTCCCGTGTAAGGGGAAGCTTATGCCTTTCTATTAACCATCTTTATTTAAGAGCTATGGGTTTGCTAAGGTGTTTTTATAGCACCAGATATAAAATCAATGTGCATAAACATCAGGGAAACAGGACATAAATGATTCCCCATGAATGAAAGAGTCTCACTGTAGCTATCCTTCAGGTAAAATCTGGTGACTTACCCAAGAGCGGATGATGAAAAAACTGCCAGTTTGTCCAAATGCTTAGTGGTGGTGAGATGCTAAACAAGACTGCAAGAGAAGAAGCATGGCAAGACACAAAACAAGGCAGGACTGGAGGAAAGAATACCATCAGAGTTAATGAGAGGAACTAATAGGAGGGACTGAGGAGATCGTGAAGGAGAAAAACAATAAAGGTGAGGGAATTGCGGAGGAAAGCGAGAGAGAGTCATAACAGCCATTGTTGCCAGACACCTCCTCTCTAGTCTCGTAAGGTATTTTAGGGCTCTATCTATTGTGACTTCGAAGTGTCAGTGTAGCCTACTGGTCCTGTATTGCCTGGGCAGGATACCGTTAGGAAAGCCCTGGAAGAGCTTGTCCTGCATGAATGTAGTTTACACTGCCCATCTTCCATTTCCTACATGTGTGAAGTTTCCTGGACCCCGAATGCTAAGCCTTCTCAGCGATCTGACAGAGCTTTATGTCTGTGCCTCATCAATGGGTCGAACACTTTTTGGATTTTCTTTAGCCTAAGTTAAAATTCAAACAGTGTCTGGCTTCTCTTTGTGGCACAGACACACAGTTCTATACTCCAGCAATGGGCCAGACATACAGCCCCACTAGGGAACCAGACACAGTTTGAATACAAACCATATTTGGCATCTTTCGGGGGACAGACATGTGAAAGAGTGTTAGTTAGTTTCAACGATATGAAACTTGTATATATGATTACCAATGAAGCTGCACAACTGAAGGATGTATTTAGTGAGATAAGGACAGAGAGATTAGACATATAAATTGAATCAGTGGACAAGTTGTTTGACACATGTTGACCATGGCGATCATGTTCTGGTATGGGATAATATGATATGTATTGTGACACTAATCCAGAAAGAAATCTGATTACACAATTTCCAGTTAATATTGCTGATGACTAGGCAGGTTGTGCCATCAATTATCTGTGGCCAGTCCACATGTTGGAGCAGAAGCGTATGAAGTGGTACGTGACGAATGGGCAGACAAAATAGGCCCTCTAGAGTAAAAGATAAAATAATATGAACGAGCACATTAAAGGTGTATTCAATTACAATATAAATATGTGTTGAATACTTTGTCTCAATTATATAATAAAGCTTAATATTAGTCGTGTGGTATGGCAAAGTCATACAATTTTCCACAGTGTGCTATTGCGTTATTAGTGTATTTAAACACATAGGGGGATATTATCAAGGAATGGCGATAACTACCGCTAACCTCAGTTAGCGGCATTTTTCTCATCGCCGTCTATCCCTGAAATTTATCGCCTTGTTAGCGACGTATTACCAACACGTCGCTAACAGGCGATAGTTTCAGGGATCAGCGGATAAAAATGTCGTTAGCAATAGCGCGATGGCGATAGAAATTCTAGCGTTAGCGGGCGAAATCTAGCAATAAGCCCATCAGCGATAAAAAAAACGCACGCTAGGCAGCCCAACATGATTAATCTTACCCCAATTGTTAAAAATAGCCTATCAGTCCACCTCCCATAGAAAAGATGCCCAAAAAAAACTGTAATATAGATTGGAGCAGCCAGGGCCAAGTGCAGCACACATCAACAACGCCCTCAAGCCACACAACATCCAGGATGACCAGGATGAGAGCCTGGATGCACCGCTGGACCTGCGTCTGGAACCTGGATGCCTCGCTGGACCTGTGTCTGGAGCCTGGATGCCTCGCTGGACCTGCGTCTGGAGCCTGGATGCCTCGCTGGACCTGCGTCTGGAGCCTGGATGCCTCGCTGGACCTGCGTCTGGAACCTGGATGGCTCACTGGACTTGCGTCTGGAACCTGGATGCCTCGCTGGACCTGCGTCTGGAGCCTGGAGTGGGATGTGGAGGATCTGTGGAGTCGATAATCCGTGGTGGGAGACATCGATGCGCAACGATCGCTTGTACCTGGTGGTGAAGTCTGGCAGGTCGCATGGAGCCACGTTGCTGACCTGTGTGAGAAGATCGCCTTGCGCCCCTTGGAGCAGTTAATGGTAGAGGCGCTCCTGCGCACCAACGTAGTGAGGTCCGCATCGAATACTACAATCCACCCCTACACCGGGGTGCACGGAGGGGATTACCAACGGTGGGTGCTGTCTCCCTGCATCACAGGCCAGATTATGTTTGGCTGGCCATACTCTGTGGAGGGTGAGGCCCCTGTGCTACGCCGAACTTGTGTGGTGTGAGCGCTGCAACTACACACCTAAGGGAGCCCTGCTGCATCAACTGCATCGGGAGGTCCACCAGCGGACTAGGCGGCAACTGCTGTACACAGCCTAGTGAAATCACACCTGGCTCAGGCTCTTGCTGGCTAAGTTACAGATTTGGAGAGAGTGCAGTGGATTGCGCCACGGTGTCAATGTCCATCAATCAATCAATCAATCAATCAGGGGTTTATAGAGCGCGCAACTCACCCGTGAGGGTCACAAGGCGCTGGGGAGGGGGTGGGTGCAGCTCCGGATCATTCGAAGAGCCAGGTCTTGAGGCTCTTCCTGAAGGTGTGCAGGGTGGGGGAGCGTCTGATGTTGACTGGGAGCGCATTCCAGGTCTTAGCTGTGAGGTAGGAGAAGGCCCTTACGCCTGCTCTGGTTCTGCCGATGCGTGGGGTGTCTGCCAGGTCGGCGGAGCGGAGGTTCCTTTTGGGGACGTGGAAGGAGACTCTTTCGTTGAGGTATTTGGGTCTGATGTTGTGGAGGGATTTGGAGGCGTGGGTGAGTAGCTTGAGTGTTACTCCCTGCTCGATGGGGAGCCAGTGTAGGTCTCGTAGGTGCTGGGTCATATGCTTGTGTCGTGGTGTTCTGAGGACGAGTCTGGCTGCGGTGTTCTGGATGGTTTGGAGCTTGTGTAGCAGGGTTTTGTTGATTCCTGTGTAGAGGGCATTACCGTAGTCCAGTCTGCTGGTAATGAGTGCGTGGGTGACGGTCTTTCTGCATTCTGGGGGGATCCGTTTGAAGGTCTTGCGGAGGATGCGGAGGGAGTTGAAGCAGGTGGATGCGACGGCATTGGTCTGGCGGGTCATGGTGAGGGAGGAGTCTAGAATGATGCCGAGGTTCCGGGCGTGGTCTGTCGGGGTGGGTGGGTCTCCGAACGCAGGGGGCCACCAGGAGCTGTCCCATGCAGTGGGGGAGGGTCCGAGGACGAGGACCTCAGTCTTCTCCGAGTTCAGTTTTAGGCAGCTGTCATTCATCCATGCTGTGATGTCTTTCATTCCTTCCTGGTGTATTTGGGGTTCTTTGTGAGAGAGAGGATGAGCAGGGTGTCGTCGGCATAAGATACTATGCTGAGCCCATGCTGTCTGACGATGGTGGCGAGGGGGGCATTGTAGATGTTGAAGAGCGTGGGGCTGAGCGAGGATCCTTGGGGTACTCCACAGTTGATCTCTGTATGTTCGGAGAGGAAGGGTGGGAGTCTGATCCTTTGGGTTCTGCCAGAGAGAAAGGAGTGGATCCAGTCGAGGCCAGTTCCTCGTATACCGGCGTCGTGGAGTCTGGCTGCGAGAGTGCGGTGTGACACGGTGTCGAAGGCTGCGGAGATGTCTAGTAGGATGAGGGCTGCAGTGTGGCCCTGGTCGAGTAGCATGCAGATGTAATGGATGGCAGCGAAGAGGGTGGTCTTGGTGCTGTGGTTGCTGCGAAATCCGGACTGGGAGGAGTCGAGGATGGCGTTCTCTTCGATGAAGGTTTTCAGCTGGGCGTTGAGGAATCTCTCAGTGACTTTGGCTGCGAAGGGAAGGAGAGAGATGGGCCGGCAGTGTTTCAGGTCCGTCAGGACAGACAAGTGTTTCTTGAGGAGGGGCTTGACCTCTGCCCGCTTCCAGTCGTCGGTGAAGATGCCAGGTTTGAGGGAGTCGTTGATGGTCTGGCCTAGTTTGGGTGCTATGGCGGCTCTGTGATAGATGTGCGGCGGGCAGGGGTCCATGGGGGCTCCTGAGTGGGTGTTTTTCATGGTCGTGGAGGTGTCTCCGGTAGTTGCGGTATTTCAGCTGGTGATAATCGTTTGGTTGTCGGTGGTGGGGAGGGGGTTGTAGACCAGAGTCTGTTCGCTGAAGTTGTCGTAGAGGGCCCTGATTTCTATGTGGAAGTAGGAGCTGAGCTTGTTGCAGAGGTCCTGGGAAGGTGTGACATCTGTTGCTTTGCTGGGTGGTTTGGTGACCTGCTGTATGATGTTGAAGAGTTCCTTGGCGTCACTAGCATTGGTGTGGATTCTGTTCTTGATGAATGTCTGCTTGGTGGCTCTTATGCGCTGGTGGTATTCATTCTTCATTCATGGCATGCCTGTAGTTGTTCTGGTCTTTGGTGGTTTTCCTGTTCCGCCATAGTTTCTCGAGGCATCTGCAGGAGTGCCTGGCTTCTTGGAGTATGGTGGTGAACAATGCAGGCTTCAGGGGGCGTTGTTTGAGGGGTGGCGGAGGGGTGCGAGCTTGTCAGCGCAGCTGTAGATCCAGTGGTGTAGTTCTTTGGCTGCGGAGTTGGCGTCGGTCGTGGCAGAGGGGGGGTCGTGGAGGAGGGCGGTGTTGAGGTGTTTCTCTGTGATCTTGCTCCAGCTCCTACGAGGTGGCCGCGCAGCGGACGGCATTAAATAGGGGAGGGAAGCACAGCTGTGAGGTGGGAGTGGGAATCGGCGGGGGAGGGGCCGCGGGGCAGCAGCAGCAGGTGGGGAAGCTGGAACAAACAGGCAGAAGAGGGTGGAATGGCAGAATAAAAACTAAGGCACAATAAGTGAAATGAGAATAAATAGCACAAAAGTATATAAGCAGAATGATGAAAGGCAGTCAGAGAGACAATGGGACAAACACAAGAAGGGCACAACCTAGCCAGGAGCTGAGGCTCGAACCCCTACCTGCACTGAGTCCTGCCTAGGGCAGATGCACAGCAGCCGGAGCTATGGAGGAAGAGAGCACGTCCCTGGCCAGAGGTCCTGTCCAGGTAAGGAGAAGGTGGGACGCGTAGCGCAGGAGTGCCGGGGGGCGAATCACTCAGGCCTATCACACGTAGATGACACACCCCCAGTGTGGGCTCATCCGCTATGGTGGATGAGCATTGCCCCACTGCCTTCAAGCAGTGCAGAATAGGGACAATCATTACACGATGATAACTTATTGATGTTATCATGCTATGTATCCTTAGGGGGTGGGAGGGTGGGTAGGACTGCTCCAAGCACGGAGCAGGCCATGGGAGGAGTGGCATGCCCACTCAAGTGCCAATGACTGTTTGATCGGCCCACTCAGGCCGCCCAAAGCAGTCATGCGCACTTCCCTGTTCACAATGCAGGCTGCATCACAGCCTGCATGGAGAACATGCCCATCCCTCCAGCCCCTGGCTGCATGCCTTGTCCCGTTGCCAATTACCAATCCCACTGCCGCATCGCAGCGTTGTGATTAACTCAGGGGAGGGAGCCTGGCTGCCGACTTCCTGTTCCTGGAAGCTGACGCAGGAGAGCAGGAGCTACGAAGACACGGGGCCCGGCTTCGAGGTAAGACTTCCCTCATTGAAATATTTACAACACCCGCTCACACACACAACCCTGCGTCCAAGCCCCATCCAGTATTCTTTCCTGCATTTACCACCTCACGGCTGTCCAGCCCCCCCACAGCACTTCTCAATGGCGTCCGCTGTGCACCCATGCACAGCGGGCATACCACTCATGTGCCAAAGGCAATTACGTAGTTACAACGCATGCCATAACAGCGCATTACAGTCCAATGCATACTAATACTAGGCACATTGCAACAGTAGGGTAGGTGTTGCATAGCAGATACATAAATGTCACTACCTGCACTGAGTCCTGCCTAGGGCAGATGCACAGCAGCCGGAGCTATGGAGGAAGAGAGCACGTCCCTGGCCAGAGGTCCTGTCCAGGTAAGGAGAAGGTGGGACGCGTAGCGCAGGAGTGCCGGGGGGCGAATCACTCAGGCCTATCACACGTAGATGACACACCCCCAGTGTGGGCTCATCCGCTATGGTGGATGAGCATTGCCCCACTGCCTTCAAGCAGTGCAGAAGAGGGACAATCATCACACGATGATAACTTATTGATGTTATCATGCTATGTATCCTTAGGGGTGGGAGGGTGGGTAGGACTGCTCCAAGCACGGAGCAGGCCATGGGAGGAGTGGCATGCCCACTCAAGTGCCAATGACTGTTTGATCGGCCCACTCAGGCCGCCCAAAGCAGTCATGCGCACTTCCCTGTTCACAATGCAGGCTGCATCACAGCCTGCATGGAGAACATGCCCATCCCTCCAGCCCCTGGCTGCATGCCTTGTCCCGTTGCCAATTACCAATCCCACTGCCGCATCGCAGCGTTGTGATTAACTCAGGGGAGGGAGCCTGGCTGCCGACTTCCTGTTCCTGGAAGCTGACGCAGGAGAGCAGGAGCTACGAAGACACGGGGCCCGGCTTCGAGGTAAGACTTCCCTCATTGAAATATTTACAACACCCGCTCACACACACAACCCTGCGTCCAAGCCCCATCCAGTATTCTTTCCTGCATTTACCACCTCACGGCTGTCCAGCCCCCCACAGCACTTCTCAATGGCGTCCGCTGTGCACCCATGCACAGCGGGCATACCACTCATGTGCCAAAGGCAATTACGTAGTTACAACGCATGCCATAACAGCGCATTACAGTCCAATGCATACTAATACTAGGCACATTGCAACAGTAGGGTAGGTGTTGCATAGCAGATACATAAATGTCACTATTCCCACTTCAGGGAGTGCAACCCTAAACTAACCTTAGCACCCCAAACCCAAACGTAAACCCTGGAATCCATTTTTGTGCCCCCAAAACACACCCAAAAGTAAAAGTTGATCCAAATGCACACCCCAATTTTCATATTTTACCCCAAAACACACCCCTATTTTCTTATTTTACCCCAAATGCACACCCCAAATTCCATATTTTACCCCAAAACACACTCCAATTTTCATATTTTAACCCAAAACACACCCCAATTTTCATATTTTACCCCAAATGCACACCCCAATTTTCATATTTTACCCCAAAACACACCTCAATCTTCATATTTTACATACAAAACTCATACCCACCCGAAAAACTTTAAATTACCCCATTACTGACCTCACAATGCGTTGTATTCAAATGCGATGTTAAGGCACCCGCGTTGTCGGAGTTTCGTTGTTAACGATGTCCTGCCTGCGTTGTAATGGTCGTCTCCCGTGCCAAAGGCAACCCATGGGCTACGCAGTTTGCGTCTGTCTGCCCCTGGACCGCGCTCAGCACCAAGGAGCATTCCTCTTGGACACTCCACCACTACGACGCCAGCACCCTCCTCGCCATCAACCCTGGACGCCACCTCGCCTGCCAGGACCAACCTCTGCTCCGTAC
Source organism: Calotriton arnoldi (assembly GCA_963921515.1). Lineage (NCBI taxonomy): Eukaryota > Metazoa > Chordata > Amphibia > Caudata > Salamandridae > Calotriton > Calotriton arnoldi. The sequence continues at coordinate 741,747 of CAWUFW010008888.1, forward strand.
CGGACATCGCCTTTGCTGACGACTGCAGTATCAACCGCAAGGAGCAACCCGACCGTCAAGGAGGAGGCATTGCCATCACCTACAGAAGCACACTCCGACTGATCACGCACTCTAATGACCCAAGGGTGACCATGGACCACGTCAACTCCCAGATCCGGACCAAGAACATTCTCTGCGGCACCCTCATGTGCAGGCCCCCCGGGCCATGGCCCCCCATTGTCCAATACCATTGTAGACCTCATTGCACCCCAGTGTCTCCTATCCACCAACGACATACTACTCGGTGAACTCAAGTTCCACCTGGACAACCCCAGTGACCAGGACACCACCCCCTCCTGGGGAAGGTCCCCTACATCAGACGCAAGCAGCAAGTCACCGCAACAAGCCACATAGCAGGACACATGGTCGAGCACGTCACCTCCACCAGCGGGAACTTCAACTACAGCCACAACACTGTACTCTCCTGGAACGACCATCATTGTTAACATCACGTCTTCACCTTGCCCACCGGATGCCACCGCCATCATCGCACCCCCTCGCAGCTGGATCAAGGCCACCGATGAACGTCTCGTCAACTCCCTCCGCACCAACACTCCACCAATGCTTCCAAAAGATGACACCGCAGCGCGCAACCACCACGGATGGATCTTCAACATCGCCGACATTCAGGCACCCCTCATGAATGGCACTGCGTCAGTACCTTCCGCCTGCCTGATGGCAGGCGTGAGGGTGAGGCAGTGCCAGAGGGATAGGCTGGCCCCATGCATTGCTGGAGTTGCGTCATGGTTGTGATATGACTGCAGCAATGCATGACTTTAGCGCAGACAGATACGTCAGGATTCCTGACGTATCTGTCATTACTTGCGTCATGGAGCACTGTCCAGTGAATTCAGCGCATCCATGCTGTTGCAAGAAGGGCGTAGTGAGAAGTGTTGCAACGCTGTCTTGTCGCAGCGCAGCAACACTTTTCATGACAGGGGTCCTGGAATGCGCACTATCTTATTGATTGTGCGCATTCCTGCACTGTAGTTTTGTCACAGGGCAGCACTGCAACATTGCTTGCAGCGCTGTCCTGCACCAAACCCTGCAGTAATGAGGCCCCAAGTGTTATCTCCATTTTTAAGACCAGCTTTTTTCAGGTCTTAAGTTCCTGCAACTAACGGGCCTTAGCAACAGTTTTTTTATCGCTTCGCGGGTCCGGGCCATGCTTGATAATATAGCGAAGTGGTGTTAGCGTGCGTTTTTCCGATGGAACGCCTACCTTGCATGTCATTAGCGATAAATATCGCTGGCATGCTTGGCGATCTAAAATCCGGACGCTATTGCCGGAAAGCTGTCGCTAACAGCTGTTAGCGACAGCTTGGTAATAGGGCGATAAGATTATCACCGCGTTAGCAGTAGGAAACTGCCGCTTACGCGGCAATAAGGCCCTTGATAATATGCCCCACAATGTCTTATGTGATACTATTACAACACTAATGAATTAGTCATCCTGTGAGACTCAAACTTATAAAAGAAAAAAAAAAAAATCAGTTGTGCCCTTACACACAGGTTGACACAGGTAGCCATGTAGAGTTTTGTAATCTTCTTTATTGGTTCCTTATAATATGTTCATCAGTCCATTCCAGCTCTATTTCTAGCTCTTACACCAGCCCCACCAGGAGCAGCCTCCCTGCTGCTCAGCCCATCTCCAACTGACACCACTCATCCACACAGGCACCCAGGCATTCCATTCATCACAGTCACACCAACATTCTGTTACCATCTCTCACTCTGGCTGAGCAGCAGGAAACAGCTAGGCTGGATTCCATTCAAAGACACTTAAGAGGATACAACATTATCCCCTTCCTTTTAAAAGAAAAATGAAAGTGTGTGAAAACATGGGAATAACTATAAACATGAAAGAAATATACAAAAGAGGAAAGAGTTCTAACTCGGGGAAGCAAAACTAAAAACGACTCCACAAAAGAAAGAACGCTGAATACTAGAAGGAAAAGGAAAATAATGGCAAGCAAGATAATACATTGTCAAACCATATACCCATCCTTCCCATTAAACACATTAAAAATGTAGAGAAGGGTGGGCCACACCCCAGGACAAACACCCAAGGCCAAAACATGCAACAAGGGTGAAACCAACACAACAAATACATGTGTACCACAAAGTGAACAACACAGAGGGTACACACAGTGAGGCGCAGGGCGACTTACACACAACAACACCTGAAGCGCAGGGCGACTTACACAGCACAACACGTGAGGCGCAGGGCGACTTACACACAAAACAGAAAACGTGAGGCGCAGGGCGACTTACACACAAGACACAAAACGTGAGGCGCAGGGCGACTTACACACATGACAAAACCTGCAGCGCATGACAACAAACACAGAAAGTGAAAATGGGGCTAACACACAAAGCCACACATCCTATGTAGGGATGTACCCTTGTAAATGTAACTGGGGCCAAAACCCCTAACCCAACCCTGTGTGCGGGTTAACAACAAAACCGTGTATATGGGAACCTACCCATAGGCCTACCCCCATGTAGAGGTTTCTAACTGTAAAATGTGAAAATGGGACTGTAACCCAACCCATCCCTCGTGTAAGGGATAAAACTGTGACAACCACCCACTGAAATATATGGGCCACCCATTTGTAGAGAAAGTAAACTGTGGTATCACGAAGCAAGAAAACATTCCATAGGTCATACAAATACTATTCCATAAACTGTAGAACAAATCTAAATTGTACCCCACACCGGTGAGCATAGTCTCACCCAAATAGTTGCACTATTGCCACACACTTGACAAATTTACACCCACACAGGAATAACCTGTAACAGACCTAGAAAAACGACAAAGCATTGTGGTATTTTTTTGCTGTATAACATCATAAGCTAACCCACAAACAACACTATGAAAAATTACCAAATTCTTCCAATACTATTTGCTGCAATTAGATTTAAAAAAAAAACAGGTAGTGCTGTTCGTAATCCGCTTCAGGCAATCACAGTGCCCAAAAACTGGCATCCCCATAAGCTGGAACGCTTGTGTCACCATGAAGAATTTACTGGCTGCTCCACAACTGTGCACAGAGTACCTTCATGCACCTCAAAAATTAACCAGGTAGAAAGTGCAGCCGCCTTTGCAGCCCAAACAATTCTTGTACACTCCATGGGCGACAGGCACATTGTGACCACACACAACTCCGGGAATTGCACAGATTCTAATGTCCAAAATGGCGGCAATATTGAACTAAATCGCGCCATGCCGACAAACACCCAACAAAGAAGACTTAAGCCGCACCTGACCCGGGCACAGCGACGACACCGGACTCCATCGAATTCCAGAAGAAGAGGTTGGCAATTGAAAAACAAAGAGAAAAGCTCCAAGACCTCGTACACAGTTGCCGGAAGAACACTGTCAACATGCCTGCCTTTAGTATCCCAAAGATGGCGGCATGTAGTCACGCCAGCGCCGTGTGGCTTGCGGTTGCGGCGTGTGCTAAACATTAGCTATCAGCACTGCGTGTCACGTAGATGCAGAGACGTCACCGTGTAGTCCAGGAGAACACCACGCGACTCCAAAGAGAAGGTAATGACGCTCGCGTGCAATACTGGACTCGTGCCTCCATTTTGAACTAATGGACAGCGGTTGAACTGCCAAATTAGCTTAACGCATGTAAAAGTGGCTGATAGTACGTAGAAGTGAAAAATAGTAAAACATGAAATTGGCTCACCTCATAAGTCTTCAATAGTCATAATTTGGGCACTTGCCTCCGCGTCCAGCAGCACAACATGTAGATAAGAGCCAAGTAAAATCTCAACACATGTTTCAGTACTCCCACCGGCATCGGGAAAATAAAGTACTGATCGTGCCACTCGTTGTGCAATGACTCACCATAAAATTGAGTAGAAACTTGCACACTCCATGCGTATGCACAACATGTGCACGGATGATATAAACCGCCGCCACTTGCCACAAAATAAAGACCAATGCATCCTTTCTTTATTCCTCTCCATGGAAGGACACGGTACCTCACGCTCCAAGCACAAAGATGTTGAACTAGCAAAGCTCCAGACAACACCATACCTGTTTATCCATTTATATTCACAAATCCTTTTGGGAACCAGAACACTTATCGTAGCAAACTACACAGTTTCTGTGAGGCGCTTGTGAAGACCATTCACTAAGCCAAACAGAACAGCAAAGCAATGTAGCAGCACTCTTTGTAGACCACAGACAATGATGTGGCTGGAACACCCACATGTGACAGTAGTGTAACTACACCTCCAACTCACTAATCCTTATTGTAAGTTCAATGGAGCATGACCAGGCTGGGCAATGGTGGTTGGGGCCGTCCGTTGACAAGGACACTGGTGGGGCTGGCTTGCCTGTTGCTCCAAACTTGCTTCTTGTAGTTGCTTTAGTTTCTTGTAGTTTCTCATGGTTACTGTAGACTCTTGTAGTTTCTCTTGGTTTCTGTACCATCCTTAAAGACGCTTGAGTCCAGGTCCGCTCATTGCCAAAATAATGTTGTGCCCTTACACATAGGTTGACACAGGTAGCCATGTAGAGTATTGTAATCTTCTTTATTGGTTCCTTATAATATGTACATCAGTCCATTCCAGCTCTATTTCCAGTTCTTACAACAGCCCCACCAGGAGCAGCCTCCCTGCTGCTCAGCCCATCTCCAACTGACACCACTCATCCACACAGGCACCCAGGCATTCCATTCATCACAGTCACACCAACATTCCATTACCATCTCTCACTCTGGCTAAGCAGCAGGAGACAGCTAGGCTGGATTACATTCAAAGACACTTAAGAGGATACAACATAATCACAACATACTCTGCCATAAGAAGGATTGTGATTTTTATAGAAGTAAATGAAGTGTAAAGAAATCAAAACAAAGGTGATCAGTGCTGTGGTAGTCACACAGCGAGGTACAAGTGATCAAACATATATGTATATCAACAGAGAAGAGTAGTCCTAGGCATACAAATATTGGGCCTGGATGCATAATAGTATTCAGGCCACACTCAGATAAATAAGAGAACTGTAAACTAAAATGCTGGCATTTCAAACCTAACAAAGGTCACAAGATCATAATCAGGACAGTATAGTTTACAGATATCCAAACATAATAGTAAGAGATGTGTCAGCACACAGGTCACAATCAAGGTGAATCAGTTATGGAAGCTGCAGAGACCCACCCAGTTCAAGGGAGAATGAGTTCCCAGTTATACTACAAAGAAGTGTCAGGTGGTGGGCTCCAGTATTTAATGCAGCTTGCCAGTTTCGATGAATGAGGTGATGAACCACATCAAACTAGATTGGAGTGTGAATAAAGAAGTCCAGTGCAACTGTCCATTGGAGACACATAACTGTGAATGAGTAGCTCTTTAATCTGTGAAAACCTCGAGTCCACAAGTTGACTTATTGGTTAGTATTGTAATAATACTACATATACTGTATTCATTGATATCAGTGTGGCATACTGATTTGGGTGGTAAGAATGCCTTTATGCGTGTGCCCTGGTTGCCATCCTGCCACAGTAGTGGCTACTCCTTTTCCAGCTGTTGCTATCAATGGACTTCACATGGAGACTGTATAAAAGAAGGTTAGAGGTAATGAAGATTAAAATACTCAAATTAAATCTATTTCAATCCATTATAACCTAAAGAGGGGAGGGGAGGTACCATGCAAACACACACACACATTTTATGCACACATTCATACAAGCTCATTTGAATCCTCTTAACCGCTAGCCACACACCTCCATCTTAGACAACATTGCACCTCGTATGTATCAGTCATCACCTCCAGACTCTACAAAGCCTATATGGCAGACACCATCACCTACAATATCATTCAGTGCATCAAACACACACTGTTGGTATTGCAGTCATTCATAGTGCTATCTAACCATGCACATACTTGGACCTGTCATCTTTGCTCCACTCCTCAGCTAACACTTTCTCTTTCACATACACGGCCCATGACATTCTGTTTGATGAACAGCCCCCTGACAGCACAAAACTTCTTTATTAAAACTAATACTGCTAAATTGAGAATGGGACCAGTTAGAAAAAATATTTAAACCACTATTTTTAAAAGTTATTAAAAATCTAATTCAGTGGTAAATTTAAATTTTTAATATGAATTACGGAAAAGTAAATTTTAGAAAAATGCCCTTTACTTGCCTGAGCTTTCAGAAGGCTAATTAGAATTAGTCTTTGCCACTTCCAGCCTGTCCTCAGCTCTGAATGAGCTGTTAATGAGGTTTGACATTTCTACCAGTAGCTACATAATACATTGCCCTGATTAGGAGGGATGACTCCTTTGAGCAGAATATTCAGGAATGGGGTGGGGGCATGCTGTTGGCACAACAGTGTCAAATCCTGCCTGATAGATCTGTTTGACCCACATGTTGGTGCACCTAAAAGAGAGAGTTCAGGATAATTGTTTTGTGCATCCCCTGCCTTTGTCTTACCAGACATCTGTCCCCTACTTTGTTGTGGATATATGGCCTGATTTAAATTGGATTTTATTGTTAGATGGGGGAGGATACTAGTGTTTACCATACAACACTTCCCTACACACCCACAACCTTCAGTGCCCAAATTTAGCGTGGCCATAGACTTTCCCTGTCTTGTAAATGTCCTGGATCTGGCATTTTGGGCCTGTTTGCAGTAAGGGAAACAGGAATTAAGGGAAAAGTGGGTAGGAGCGACCCCTGACCTTGACTGGTAGGTCGCTCCCCCACCACACAGCTCCGTCTGTGTGCCCTGCTGCTGCCCCTGATTGTGCTCGTTTTTCCTTTCTGTGCCCCCTTGCTGCCCCTGATTGTGCTCGTTTTTTCCTTTCTGTGCCCCCTTGCTGCCCCTGATTGTGCTCGTTTTTTCCTTTCTGTGCCCCCTTGCTGCCCCTGATTGTGCTCGTTTTTTCCTTTCTGTGCCCCCTTGCTGCCCCTGATTGTGCTCGTTTTTCCTTTCTGTGCCCCCCTTGACGCCCCTGATTGTGCTCGTTTTTCCTTTCTGTGCCCCCCTTGCTGCCCCTGATTGTGCTCGTTTTTCCTTTCTGTGCCCCCTTGCTGCCCCTCATTGTGCTAGTTTTTTCCTTTCTGTGCCCCCTTGCTGCCCCTCATTGTGCTCGTTTTTTTCCTTTCTGTGCCCCCTTGATGCCCTGATTGTGCTCGTTTTTCCTTTCTGTGCCCCCTTGATGCCCTGATTGTGCTCGCTTTCCCTTCTGTGCCTGTTTCCCGCCGCTGCGCCCTGCGGCCCCGCCCCTCACTGCCCATTCGCTGCCCCATTCCCTGCTCCTCCCTCCCACCTCCCCATTTATGGCGGCCGCTGTGCGGCCGCGCAGCGAACGTGCGCAGCGGGCGCGCCGCTGGCACGCCGAAGGCGCGCCTAAGGCAAGCCCGTCTGCGCCCGTCCGCGCCGTGACCGCGCCCAGCGCCAGACCCCCTGGTCCGGGCATCCCCCGCGCCCGCCACATCAACAGATGCTGATACGACGCCAGCACCCTCCACGCACTCAACCCCGGAAAAGATCACGCCTGCTACCAGGCCACCCCGAAGCGCACCCAAGGGCCCTTCACCTGCCGGAAGTGCAGCTTCGCCAGCACCCGCCCCGCCAAACCACCGCCCAGGAAAGAACCCAACTACCTCAGATGCATCCTCCTCAAAACCCGCTCCGCCCGCAAACACGCCATCGAACTCTGGGACCTTCTCGACTCAACCTCCCCAGACGTCGCATTCCTGACGGAGACCTGGCTGAATCCCGCTTCAGCCCCCGACATCGCCATTGCCATCCCGGACGGATACAAGATCACCCGCAGGGACCGCACCAACGGAGTCGGAGGAGGCATCGCCATCGTCCACAGGAACACCCTCAGAGTCTCAACCAACACCGACGACACCCTCAGCACCGCCGAACACATGCACTTCCAGATCCACACCGATCCCAACACCACCCTCAGAGGAACCCTCATCTACAGACCCCCGGACCCCGACCACAGTTCAGCGATTCCATCGCTGACTTCGTCAGCACACACGCCATCGCCTCCACGGACTACATCCTCCTCGGGGACCTGAACTTCCACCTCGAGAACAACAAGGACACCAACTCCACCACCCTGATCGACAACCTCGCCACCCTCGGACTCAGACAGCTCATGACTACACCCACCCACGCCGCCGGCCACACGCTCGACTCCATCTTTTCCGCAAGCCCACACGTCTCCTTCAACCACACCTCCGAACCCAACTGGACTGACCACCACTGCATCCACTTCACCTACAGGATGCCCACCACGCACCACCGCACCGAACAAATGCCTCGCCGCTGCTGGAGCAGAGTCACGGAAGACCAGCTAACCACAACCCTCGCCCTGAGCCCACCCGCCGAACCCTCCGACCCCGACACCGCTGCCCGCAACCTCAGACAGTGGATCGACGACTGCGCCAACTCCCTCGCCCCGCTCAAGAATCCGCCCAACAGCCACACCAGCAAGAAAGCCACCTGGTTCACCGAAGACCTCCAGGCCTCCAAACGAACATGCCGAAAACTGGAGAAGATCTGGCTCCACGAACGGACAGCGGACAGCTACGCCGCCCACAAGAGCGCCACCCGCAGTCACCATCACCTCATCAGATCCGCCAAAAGGGCCTCACTCAAAGACCGCCTAGACAACAACGCACACAACAGCAAAAAGCTCTTCAACATCGTGAAGGAACTCTCCAACCCCAGCTCCAACACCAACGACATCCAGCCGTCGCGAGACCTGTGCGACTCACTGGCCACCTTCTTCCACCGCAAAATCGCCGACATCCACGACAGCTTCAACACCACGACCGCCCCGGCAACCACCGAGACCACTGCCCCCACAACCACCAACCGCCTGCTCTCCTGGACCAACATCAACGACGAGGACACCAGCGAGATCATGAACACCATCCACTCCGGTTCACCGCTAGACCCGTGCCCTCACCACATCTTCAACAAAGCCAGTACAGCCATCGCGCCCCATCTCCGGAAAATAATCAACATCTCCTTCGAGACAGCAACCTTCCCGGAAAGCTGGAAGCACGCCGAGATCACCGCCTTACTCAAGAAACCCAAGGCAGACCCCAAGGACCTCAAGAACTTCCGACCCATCTCTCTGCTCCCGTTCCCGCGAAGGTCACCGAGAAAATCGTCAACAAACAACTGACCCGCTACCTCGAGGAGAACAACATCCTGGACCCTTCCCAGTCCGGCTTCCGCAGCAACCACAGCACCGAAACCGCCCTCATCGCCGCCACCGATGACATCAGGACCCTGCTAGACAACGGAGAAACAGCAGCCCTCATCCTCCTGGACCTATCAGCCGCCTTCAACACGGTCTGCCACCACACACTACGAACACGCCTTCACGACGCCGGGATCCAAGAGAAGGCCCTGGACTGGACCACATCCTTCCTTTCCGGCAGAACACAAAGCGTCCGCCTCGCCCCCTTCCGATCCAAGGCCACCAAGATCATCTGCGGCGTACCCCAAGGCTCCTCCCTCAGCCCAACGCTGTTCAACATCTACATGGCACCCCTCGCCCACGTCGCCCAACAGCACAACCTCAACATCATCTCCTACGCCGACGACACCCAGCTGATCCTCTCCCTCACCAAAGACCCTCACACCGCCAAAGCCCACCTCCACGAAGGAATGAAGGCCGTCGCCGAATGGATGAGGACCAGCCGCCTGAAGCTGAACTCGGACAAGACGGAGGTCCTCATCCTCGGTTCCAACCCTTCAGCCTGGGACGACTCCTGGTGGCCAACATCACTGGGAACAGCCCCGCCACCCACCGACCACGTACGCAACCTAGGGGTCATCCTCGACCCCACCCTCTCCATGACTAAGCAGGTCAACGCCGTTTCCTCATCCTGCTTCAACATCCTCCGAATGCTCCGCAGGATCTTCAAGTGGATCCCCACCAAAACAAGAAAAACAGTCACCCAGGCCCTCGTCACCAGCAGGCTGGACTACGGAAACGCCCTCTATGCAGGAACGACGGCTAAGCTCCTGAGACGGCTGCAACGCATCCAGAACGCCTCTGCACGTCTTATCCTCGACATCCCCCGACGCAGCCACATCACACCCCACCTGAGAGACCTGCACTGGCTCCCTGTCAACAAGAGGATAACCTTCAAGCTCCTCACCCACGCACACAAAGCACTCCACAACTCCGGACCAGCCTACCTCAACAGACGACTCAGCTTCTACACCCCCACCCGCCAGCTCCGCTCGACCAGCCTCGCCCTCGCCACAGTCCCCCGCATCCGGAAAACGACCGCTGGCGGCAGATCCTTCTCCCACCTCGTCGCCAAGACCTGGAACACCCTCCCCACCAACCTCCGACAGACCCAAGACCTACTGGCCTTCAGAAGACTCCTCAAGACCTGGCTCTTCGATCAGTAGCAGCACCACCCCCCTCTTCCCCCAGCGCCTTGAGACCCTCGCGGGTATGTAGTGCGCTTTATAAGTGACATGATTGATTGATTGATTGATTGATAGGAACTTTTACCCCATTGGTTAGGGAGTCCCCATGAGTCTTCTCCATCCACTAAATAGTGCTGGGCACTACACATACACACACACACACACACACACACACACATACCCAACCCAAGGAACCCATCAGAACACTTTCTAGATCTGTGGAACTACAGAAGAGGATTGACCTGCTGTCAGTAACCTAAGGAGAGCCCTGAAGGACTGTTCCTTCCCCCTTCCTTGTACCTGTGAAAAGGAAGTGGAAGTTAAGGGTCCATTGGATGACCTGTGTGCCTACGGGGACACATCAAGTCTCAAGAGGCTGTTTTCCTGAAGTGCCCAGCTAAACAGTGGAACCTGGATTTGGCTGGCCTTCATTGTTGTCCTCTGTCTGACACCCTGAGAGCCTCTAAGTATCTTCACTGAGGTCAGGGGTGCCTTAAAGGTGTACTCCTGTGGTAGTTTGGGCACCAGAAGAAAGTTGGGAAATTTTGAAAAAGTTTTGACGGCATTAGATTGAATTTCAGCTTTCTCGTGCCTGAGAACTCCACACCTTCAAACTAGCAACAAAGTCATTTTCTGTATTAGGAGGTAGAACATTTTTCAACCAAAATTTGAAAAGCTCCATAGTGTTACTGGGACCAACTTGCTTCTAGTATCTGCTCGGCAGTTCCAAGTCGGTAGCTACAGTTTCTGGTTCATTATGAGCAGAGAAGATTTTCAACTCAAAAAAGTGACAAAGTTCTTTTTTGAATTAGGACGTCCATAGTTTTCAATGCAACACATCCATTTCTTGTATCAAACCAGGGCTTCATCACTGTCAGCCTCAAATTATGCCTAGGTCCCAGTCCACTGCAACCATTGACTATTGTTGGTGCATTGCACGTTTTGGCTCTATTTCTACTTAAAACTGTAAAAACTCGTAGCTCCGGTTCACCTTATTGGAAGTTTGTCATGTTGTTTAATACATTTTACTCTATTTTTCTAATTTGGTTGGGGATTTTTATATTGCTTTATTACTGTTTGGGTTCTGCATACAATCTTTATGCATATCCTGTCTGCTCAGTGCCATAACTACTGGAGATTGAGCTCAGGTTAATTTTGTGACTTTAAGGGTTCACCCTGGCAAGATGTGATTGCTTCTTGAGGTGGTCAGTCACCCACACCAAATGATAATCCAATTTCTTACACCCATCCTCATCACTTAAATTGGAATTAAGGAAACCATAAATCACTGGTTCACCTCCTTCCTCACAGAGTACCATTTGTCCAAACAGCACATCTAAATCTCAGAGACTTCCAGGAGCTTTCAGTGTCCCCCAAGGATTAAGCTTCTTCCCTCTGATATTCAGCCTCTCGATTGTGTCTTTGGGAGCCTACTCACTGATCACAAACTTAAAGTGCACCAACATTTTGAAGATGCCCAACTCTGTATGAATGTCTCATCGTTGAACATCATGCACCATTTATACTTAAATAATGCTGTGTCCTCATTTAAAAATAGAGATCATGCATCTACAATGCTTAATTTGCAAAAAAAACATAAGTGCCAGGGCCATTGTCAAGAGGCCACTTCCACTTGCACAGTCCATTGCCACTATCAGCGCTGCCAATTACAGTATCAACACAGCTACTTACCATCACACTGTGGTGGCGGCTCCAATGCAGCCTGGGAGGTTGATGCAGAATCCTTTGCGTTGGAAGAACCCTTGCAGTAGAGGTGATGTGTTGGTTCTGCTTGGGTTTGCACAGCACACCAGAGAAGATGCTTCAGTTGCGCTGGGTCTACATATGGAGTGGCAAAGCAGCTTCAGGTCCACTTCCAAAGGTACAGGGCTAGGATGACACCACTTGCCAGGGTGAGACTCACATATGGCAGAGTCCAGGTGCTGAGTTCAAGGTTGTTGGCGTCTTCTGTCTCTGAGGCTCTGGTCAGGAGGCCAGCTAACTAGCCCTTGGAGTAATTTTGGCGTCCTGGTTTCGACAGGTGCAGGTCCATTCGTTCTCAACCAGGCAACTGGGCAGCAGGCAGCAGGTCAGCACAGCAGGACAGCAGTTCTTTCGGGGCAGCAGTCCAGCAGAGTTGCAGTCCTTTCAGTAGCACAGCAGTCTTTCTTCCTGGCAGGGTATCCTCAAGTCCATAAGTCTTTGTGCACTTTAGCTTCATGATCATTGAGTAGGCTTCCAAAGGGCAAACTCCAGAGGTTGAATGTCACTGGGAAGAAGGTTAATCCTTGGAGAAATCTGCAAGCTATTGTAAATCTCTGAGATCTGGATGTACCATTTGGACAGATGGTGGTCTCTAACGTTGGAGGTGAACCAGTTAATTGTGGTGTCCTTGATTCCCATGCAAGTGTCAAGGGAATACTTCTTTGTATGGTTGTGAAATGTTTTGAAAGCTGTTGAGTGATCCACTAGTTCCAAAAGACAAAGGCCATTGAGTTTGCTGTTCTTCATGGTCTTACTCACCACTTGAATGTGGATGGTCTTTGTTTAAGTGCTGCAGTCAGACTTTCATTGCTTTCTGCAGGTGTATGATAGACATGGAGCTTTTAAGGCCATCAGGGTAGAGGTTATCTTTTCCAAGTGGAATGATGTCACCTGTCTTGAATGTGTTCTTCAGCAAGCCGTTGTGAGAAGGGTGCTTTAACTACCTTGAGTAGGAGTTGAAGTATTTTGCATTAAAGAACATTATATGGGTATGTGCTTTAAATCACACAGACTTATAGAAAAATTGAACTATTGAATAAATGGGAAATGGGCTATCAAGGTTCAAGGTCCTAAAGTTTGGCTTCTAGAACCCTGTTGACAATGCCCATGCATTATATTTGTGTAGGGATACGCTAACTATGGATGTCAGTGATAAGTTTGAGCTGGTGGTTCCCTGTGCTCGGCACTGGCACTTAATTGTCAACATTGCCACTTATGACAGTCTGCCACATGGTGGTGCTGTTTGTCTAATTTAGAGACAAGCACAACAGTTCTTTATTAATTCAATATACATTAGAAATGACTAATACCTGCCACCAAAGCAATTCCTATAGCTTTGAGGACTGGAATAGTCAGAATTGTCACACTGTGATTGGATCGTCGACAACGACACAGGACTTCGCATCACAGCTCTGCAGCTCCATGGAACCAATGCATCTTCTAGGCTGCCTGACGCATCCTCAACGCAGGACTTTGCAATGCTCCACAAACCAGGATTTAAGGTACTATTGTTCAGCAGGCCTCACTGGGTCCCTTTAAATGGCATCTGTCCATTGCAGTGGGCCTGAACTTGTGACTTTGTCCAGGACCAGGGTGACCAGATAATCTTTTTGGCACTATATTTACTGAAATGTATAAACATGCATATCTCTGCCTCTACCGATTAGATTTGGGTTTTTTTTGGTCTTGTTTTATTTCAAAAAATTACTCTATATTTTTAATCTGGTGTGGAATCATTTTTGCGGTGTGTTTTCACTGTGTTATTGTTTGAAGTGTTACACAAATACTTTACACATGCCTCTAAGTTAAGCCTGCCTTCTCTGTGCCAAGCTATCAGGGGGTTGAGAACAGGTTAATTTAGGATTTGCTTGTGACTTCACCCTGACAAAGGTTGTGGTTTCTGTTTCAGTAGGGTTTAACCCCACCTCAACCAATAACCCAATTTCCTATAACATGTATTTTATACATTAGGAATATGTGTTGTAGAAAGATCTGTAATCTATAATAATATTGTCAATTCTGGGTGTAAGTGGGAGAAATATTTCTCTATCTCTAACATGCCATACCTGCAACCAGCAAAATATCGTTGAGCCTCAACACACAGTTAATTTCTCAGAGTGAGTTATGACTATTTTGAAATAACATTTGTATATTTAACTAGAAAACATGTGGCCATGGCTTCTTACTCGACCATACAGCCTTACTTACCATAAATAACATGAATCAGCACAAATCAAACATTTTTGTCACCCCACTCCTTGCCTGTGGGTTTGCTAGCTTCATAAGGTTTTGCAATTGAACTGGCACCTCTTCCCCTTGGCCCTCTACTTCCTAACTTCAGCTTATTTGGTTTGATTCACTTACAAGTTTTCCAAGTGCAGGAATAGAAAAATATATCTAAATGTGTTTTAAATTGGGTTACTGATTGAGGGGGTGAAACCCTTCTCAAACAGCGACTACAATTCCTGTCAGGTTAAAGTCGCAAGCAAACCCCAAATTAACCTGTGATTAAACCTCTGGTAGCTTGGCACAAAAGCATTGGGGCTTAACTTAGAGGCAATGTGTAAAATTATGCAGCATGCCAAACTTAAAATTATTTGAGACCAAAAATGACAAAAATCCAATCAATAGAACTGAGATATTCAATTTTAAAGATTTCAGGAAAGTATAACGCCTAAAAAAACAAATGGCCCTCGCTGTTATCTGGTTGTGTGAGAATGGGTGAAAAATCATGAGTGTAGGCCAACTACAATGGAGTACGGGCCAGGTACAGGAACCAGGTTAGTCCCAATGAAAGAGTTACCTTCAAAACTCCAGCTCAAAGAATTCTGTTCACTGTGAAGGGGGCCGCTAGGTGCAGGGAGTGCGTTGTGGATGGTCTTCAATGTAGTTTGAAGAGCAGGTCGGATGTCGCTGTAGCGTAAAGATAAAGTCAGGCGTCTTGGACAGTTGTTGCTGGAGCTTTGCATTGGAGGTCGCCGCAAGCTGTTGGTGCTGTAGCACGAAGTGCAGATCTCTCACTTCTAGGCATCACTGGCAGTGGTTGTGGTGAGAAGATTCAGGTTAGCAGGAACTTAGAATTAGTGGGCGGTGCAGGTGTCAAGCTCTTGGTGCAAACAGGCCTGTTCACAGTCGCGAAGAGCCCAAAACTTTGGAATTTCCCCTCTTCTTTCAGAGGGAGCGCATAGATTCCACACCAAGGGTCCAGGACCTGAGGGGCACCTCTTGGGGATCAGGAACTCACTCGAGCAGAGGTCAGTAGGGCTCAGGCAGTTCCAGTTGCAGGTCCAGGCAGCAGGTCAGCTAAGCAGATGCAAGGATCCTCTGGAGCTTATTATGTCACACTTCAGCCTTGGTTGAAGGGTGCAGGTCCAGTCTTCCTTCTCAGCAAGCAGGACAGCAGAGTAGCAGGGCAGCAAAGGAGCAGTTCTTCTGGCTGGAAAGCAGCAGAGCAGTCCATCTTCTGTAATATTCACAGGTACAGAGGTGTCTGAGGGCCCATTAATTATACCTGGCGTCCACTTTGAAGTAGGAGAAGGTTCTGGAGGTTGCCACCCCCAGAGGTGTTTGTAATTTCCTACGTCCCTGCCCTGGCCCCATCTTGTCTGGGGTCACAAAAGACCAGTGTCAAAACCCTCTGTGAGTGTGATGGGTTTTGCCTTTGTGATGTGCATTTTTAAAGGAGAGAGCACAAGAACTTTAGCACTTGTTAGCAGTGGTAAACTGTGCAGAGTCCTAAAAGCCAACAGAAGTGAGTTCAGAAGACAGAAGGGTGATGGCAAAAAGTTTGGGGAAGACCCTGCAGAAAGGACCAAGTCCATTAAAATGTAAATACACTTTTGCAGCATAAAATGTTGCACTCAGAACTGTGCTTTTGTATTCATATCCATGCACCCAGATGACATATCTGTTCAATGTTCTAAATTCATTTTTACATTTGTATTCTATTAGCATAAATACATTTCGATAATAAAAACAAGTTCCCTTTGAGTACCTTATTCTGAGCCACTCTGTTATGTTCTTTTTGGTGCAGTAGGTTTTTACTTTTCATTAAAACTCCTTTAGAGAACAAAAGACACAGGGGTTCATTCTTCGGTTCTCCGATCGTACCCATCGTGAACTGCTGCACCATTATATCAAAGACGTAAAGAATAAAGACATTTACAGGGCAGATGTAAAGAAATAAAAAACCTAAAAAAATCGCATTACTGCCTTTTCCGAAATTTATGCAGCATATTGAATAAATTGGATTTAGAAAACGGAAGCAGGTCACTTAGCAATGTACATGAATCTCAAACGGATATTATGGATGTGTTGTGATAGAATAATCCTTTCATTTTGTGAGTGATGGCTGAAAAATAGAGGAATGCCTTTTAATGGTGGCAACCTTCTCACGTGCCTATAACTTCCATCAAAGTGAAACAGTGAGTAGGTGAATAGTGCCTGCTCACATCTACGCTCATATTTGCCATATCTAAGAATCACTTCAACTATTTAGAGAAACCACCCAATGAGTAGATACTTGTGAAAGTTGGGAAGCACTCAATGGAAAGTGCCCTAATGACCTGCGTTTTTTATAATAATTTATGTGTTTATATTGATGTCTTGGACATCATGAGCCTCTTTATTTTTGCTATGGTAGCATTCTCTTTTAAGACGGGTGGGAGACCGGTTGTGGAAAGCCTTACATGTGGTGTCCTTTACACCTTTGTGAGGGAGTGTATTTCTTAGTTCACTCATTTATATCGGTCCAAACCATCAACGTTTTAACAACTAAGGGGCATATCATCAAGGGCCTTATCTCCGGTTTTTTGGCTTTGAAAGCCAAAAAAGCAGAGATGAAATTTTCGCCCTATTTACAAGGCGCTGCTAACATGCATTAGCGCATTATAGCAGCCGTTTTCCCGACGCCTCGCT
Source organism: Calotriton arnoldi (assembly GCA_963921515.1). Taxonomy (NCBI): domain Eukaryota; kingdom Metazoa; phylum Chordata; class Amphibia; order Caudata; family Salamandridae; genus Calotriton; species Calotriton arnoldi. Next base: position 758,913 of record CAWUFW010008888.1, read on the forward strand.
TCACATCTCTAATGAGATGCAAAGTAGGCGTTTCCTCCCAAAACAACACGGGAATCATCGGCAACTGCACTTCTCCCTATTATCAAGCTGGCCCAGGATACCAATACCGACATGAAAATACGCGCTAACCGCGGATATCGCCGTAAGCTAACGTCTGCAAAAATCCAGACTTAGCTATACATATAATGGGAGGTGGATTCTATGGCTGAATCCACATCTCCCTATCATCAAGGTTTTCCCTATTGCTGCAGGAATATCGCTGGATTTTCAGCGATATTCCTGCATTTTGCCGCTATTGCTGGAATATTTATCGCCTTGGAGAAACGCGTTGTTAATAACGCGCTATCCGGGCGATAAATTCCAGCGATAGACGGCGATAAATGTAATAGCGATAAGCGCGCTTTGCGATGTTTATCGCCGTTTGTAGTTAATATGCCCCTCATATTGTCAAATATGCGTAACAACGATTATAACAAAACCAATAGGTCTGGCTTTTTATACATGAATGTGTGAGTTTGCGGATACATGCTTGTATGGATCATTGAGAGGATAAATGTGAAAATGGCTCATCGGTTGAATGCAGGAGTGAACACTATATAAGTGCATGGATGTACGAATGAATGGGTAGGTGCATGTATGATCTGTTGAAAAATAATTGTAATGCTGGATGGAAGCATGAGGGAGTTCAGGAATGGGCGAATGAGTGTAAACATGGATGCAGAAATGTTTCATCAATCATAGTTCAAACAAGCCTCAGACATAACTGCTGAAAATGTCACATAACGCCTAGAATTTCTAATATAATGTCAGTGTAAGTATTACACGAAACAAAAAAGAGAGGTAGTTTTTTTTTAATATATTAGAAATAATATATAAAGGGAGTACTCCTAATCCCCAAAAGGTAATGATAAATCAACAACAAGGAGGAGTCTACCCTCAAGGACAGAGAAATCTGCTTATTCAGCACGGAGGATGCAGAAAGGAAGTAAAAAATATAGAATTTTTTCTAAGAAGACCCCTCACTCACCAACCTAGTTGGTGACATGCTTCATCATTGGGGTCCCACCCGAATAGCCGAATGCTACCCGGGTGTGCTGCGACACCTGATTACAGTGGAGCGGGTTGGTTTGAACAGCAGTGATAGTGCAAAGTGAGTGCCAAAAGGTGGTGAATATTAAAAATTGTCAAAGTTTGACTCCCTACAGGAATTTAATATGGAGTAACTCGACAATATTAAAAACAGTATGAGACCCTAATCAGGCTAAATTGACCTGTAGTGTCTAAGTGAAAATAAAGGTGATGGTCTACATGTTTCAACCTGTAATGGAATTGCAAGGTTTTCGTCAGGACCGGAAAAAAGCCCGGGTGGTCTACACGCTCTAAGGTGTACCCAACCCAGGGCCCATGGATAAAAAGCCACACCAGTATTACTCACTGTATGGCATTCCCTCATCAAGTCAAATCTAGGGAGAAATCTGAAAGAGAAAAAATGTCACAAGTACATTTTACGCTTTAATCATGTGTTAATGCATGAACCAAAATGCTCCTCTCACACACGAGGTAACACCAGTGAACGAATGATGCATACTCAAGTGTAACGTGCTGTCTCACAGGCACAGGCACAACCAACAAATTCATGCGGTGTCACTGTGATAAATGAATGTGAGAAATAACTGGATCTGGTTTGTTCGAAAGGTCGCTAAGACCGGAAAGGGAACAAGCAATAAACAAGCTTATTAGCAGAAAAACGGGTGCTTACAAATAAGCATACCGCAGTAACCCTCACACTATCAGTTGTGGGGAAAAGTATGACCATGCCTATTCGCAAGCGGCGAGTGCTTAGATATAAGCAAGCCGAAGTGACTGCAAAACTATGTACAAGGGAGAGAGAGAGAGAGAGAGAGAAAAAGGTTAAAATCTTACTAGCGGCTTGAATCGGCCGTGCCCCATGAGAACCGGGGGAAGGTGCTGGCTCTTAGTCAAACACTGAGGAAATAAAAAAGTATTACAAATGGGGCGCCCCTGCCTGCGAAGGAAATCATGGAGCAGCGGAGTCCACCCGCAGATTGAGAGGTCACTTACTTCATCAAACCATGCCACCTGTGTCTGCACCTACTTGGTTGTCCCTCGCGGATCTCCGAGGTTAACTGGGTAAGCGGCATGGCGGCTTATGAGCGTTTGAGTGGTGTTTCCGGGTACGCCCACAACAACGCGCGGCGCGCGGTGACGTCAGCCCGCCGCGTTGATGTTAGGGAAAAAAACGATGTGGATGCTAACAGCCGATATGTTCGTAAGCGCTCTGAAACCAGAGTGCAGAGGTAATTGGCTGAATGAAAACAAAGTTCAACAGAGGATGAAGGAGTGTGGAGTACTCCTACTGGAGCTAGCGTCAGTAAATTAAAGAGCTATTGGAATGAAAAACGGTGGTTATTACAAACTGATACAAAAGAAGGGCAAATATGGGATGTAGATTGTCAGAATGAACAGAAATGACAGTAAATTTATTTATCTATTCAATACAGAATTCCATGGGATACCATCGTTCAGTCCCTCTTTTTGTGTAGAGAGCCTGTACACCCATCGCTGCTCTTTCTCGAATAGACGCTGATGCGTGCTGTGATCAGGTTTCATTTGCTCTATAATAGTCCATTGCATATCATTGGGAGTATGTCCCACCCTTAAGAAATGATCTGTCAGTTTTGTAGTGGTTTTTCTACATCTGATTGTACTCCGATGTTCGCAGATTCTCTGCTTAATTTTCCTACTCGTCATCCCCACATACCGAAGATTGCATGGGCATGTGATGAGGTATACTACATTTTGGCTGTTACAATTGGTATGGACACGTTGGGTCCAGACTTTACCATTGGGAAAAACCTCTGTTTTCATTTAAACGTGCAAGAAGCCTGAAAGACTCCTTGGTCAATACACGCCCTAAAAAACAAACCAGGGATAACACACAAACTGTTCTTAACGCTTGGGGTCTTCCTAACATTGTGGGCCATTTTCCCTGTGGGAATTGTAGCGTCTGCCATTTGACAAGTCACACCAAAACACTTAACTTAGAACCTGGTAAAGTCTGGACCCAACGTGTCCATACCAATAGCAACCCCAAATATTTGAATTGCCTAATCTCTACTGACGACGGATAAGAATCCAGAAACACGTGTATAGAGATGGCCAGTACTAATCTGCACAAACCTGGTGAAATACTCTAAAAACTTTTGCAAGTACACACGCTTGGCGAACTGCATTTACCAAAATGCTTAGGGGCGAACCTGCTGGGGGGTGAAGCAGTGTGATCCCACATTGGTTTCCTGTTTAAAAGGCTCCCTCGAGCCGCTTGAGCTGACGAGCTTGTGGAGAGGCACCTGCGCGCCTTGAGAGGTACTGTGACCGGAGAACACTTTGACAGCCTGCTCAGCAACCCCAAATATTTGAATTGCCTTATCTCTTCTGACGACGGATAAGAATGCAGAAACACGTGTATATAGATGGCCAGTACTAATCTGCACCAACCTGGTGAAATACTCGAAAAACTTTTGCAAGTACACACGCTTGGCGAACTGCATTTACCATAATGCTTAGGGGCGAACCTGCTGGGGGGTGAAGCAGTGTGATCCCACATTGGTTTGTTGATTAAAAGGCTCCCTCGAGCCGCTTGAGCTGACGAGCTTGTGGAGAGGCACCTGCGCGCCTTGAGAGGTACTGTGACCCGAGAACACTTTGGCAGCCTGCTCAGTAACCCCAAATATTTGAATTGCCTAATCTCTACTGACGACGGATAAGAATCCAGAAACACGTGTATAGAGATGGCCAGTACTAATCTGCACCAACCTGGTGAAATACTCGAAAAACTTTTGCAAGTACACACGCTTGGCGAACTGCATTTACCATAATGCTTAGGGGCGAACCTGCTGGGGGGTGAAGCAGTGTGATCCCACATTGGTTTCCTGTTTAAAAGACTCCCTCGAGCCGCTTGAGCTGACGAGCTCGTGGAGAGGCACCTGCGCGCCGTGAGAGGCACTGTGTCCCGAGAACACTTTGGCAGCCTGCTCAGCAACCCCAAATATTTGAATTGCCTAATCTCTACTGACGACGTAAAGAATCCAGAAACACGTGTATAGAGATGTCCAATACTAATCTGCACCAACCTGGTGAAATACTCGAAAAACTTTTGCAGGTACACACGCTGGGCGAACTGCATTTACCATAATGCTTAGGGGCGAACCTGCTGGGGGGTGAAGCAGTGTGATCCCACATTGGTTTGCTGATTAAAAGGCTCCCTCGAGCCGCTTGAGCTGACGAGCTCGTGGAGAGGCACCTGCGCGCCTTGAGAGATACTGTGACCCAAGAACACTTTGGCAGCCAGCTCAGCAACCCCAAATATTTGAATTGCCTAATCTCTACTGACGACAGATAAGAATCCAGAAACACGTGTATAGAGATGGCCAGTACTAATCTGCACCGACCTGGTGAAATACTCGAAAAACGTTTGCAAGTACACACGCTTGGCGAACTGCATTTACCATAATGCTTAGGGCGAACCTGCTGGGGGTGAAGCAGTGTGATCCCACATTGGTTTCCTGTTTAAAAGGCTCCCTCGAGCCGTTGAGCTGACAAGCTCGTGGAGAGGCACCTGCGCGCCTTGAGAGGTACTGTGACCAGAGAACACTTTGGCAGCCTCCTCAGCAACCCCAAATATTTGAATTGCCTAATCTCTACTGACGATGGATAAGAAGCCAGAAACACGTGTATAGAGATGGCCAGTACTAATCTGCACCAACCTGGTGAAATACTCGAAAAACTTTTGCAAGTACACACGCTTGGCGAACTGCATTTACCATAATGCTTAGGGGCGAACCTGCTGGGGGTGAAGCAGTGTGATCCCACATTGGTTTCCTGTTTAAAAGGCTTCCTCGAGCCGCTTGAGCTGACGAGCTTGTGGAGAGGCACCTGCGCGCCTTGAGAGGTACTGTGACCGGAGAACACTTTGACAGCCTGCTCAGCAACCCCAAATATTTGAATTGCCTAATCTCTTCTGACGACGGATAAGAATCCAGAAACACGTGTATAGAGATGGCCAGTACTAATCTGCACCAACCTGGTGAAATACTCGAAAAACTTTTGCAAGTACCCACGCTTGGCAAACTGCATTTACCATAATGCTTAGGGGCGAACCTGCTGGGAGGTGAAGCAGTGTGATCCCACATTGGTTTGCTGATTAAAAGGCTCCCTCGAGCCGCTTGAGCTGACGAGCTCGTGGAGAGGCACCTGCGCGCCTTGAGAGGTACTGTGACCCGAGAACACTTTGGCAGCCTGCTCAGCAACCCTAAATATTTGAATTGCCAAATCTCTACTGACGACGGATAAGAATCCAGAAACACGTGTATAGAGATGGCCAGTACTAATCTGCACCAACCTGGTGAAATACTCGAAAAACTTTTGCAAGTACACACGCTTGGCGAACTGCATTTACCATAATGCTTAGGGGAGAACCTGCTGGGGGGTGAAGCAGGGTGATCCCACATTGGTTTCCTGTTTAAAAGGCTCCCACGAGCCGCTTGAGCTGACGAGCTTGTGGAGAGGCACCTGCACGCCTTGAGAGGTACTGTGACCGGAGAACACTTTGACAGCCTGCTCAGCAACCCCAAATATTTGAATTGCCTGATCTCTTCTGACGACGGATAAGAATCCAGAAACACGTGTATAGAGATGGCCAGTACTAATCTGCACCAACCTGGTGAAATACTCGAAAAACTTTTGCAAGTACACACGCTTGGCGAACTGCATTTACCAAAATGCTTAGGGGCGAACCTGCTGGGGGGTGAAGCAGTGTGATCCCACATTGGTTTCCTGTTTAAAAGGCTCCCTCGAGCCACATGAGCTGACGAGCTTGTGGAGAGGCACCTGCGCGCCTTGAGAGGTACTGTGACCGGAGAACACTTTGACAGCCTACTCAGCAACCCCAAATATTTGAATTGCCTAATCTCTTCTGACGACGGATAGGAATCTAGAAACACGTGTATAGAGATGGCCAGTACTAATCTGCACCAACCTGGTGAAATACTCGAAAAACTTTTGCAAGTACACACGCTTGGCGAACTGCATTTACCATAATGCTTAGGGGCGAACCTGCTGGGGGTGAAGCAGTGTGATCCCACATTGGTTTGCTGATTAAAAGGCTCCCTCGAGCCGCTTGAGCTGACGAGCTCCTGGAGAGGCACCTGCGCGCCTTGAGAGGTACTGTGACCCGAGAACACTTTGGCAGCCTGCTCAGCAACCCTAAATATTTGAATTGCCTAATCTCTACTGACGACGGATAAGAATCCAGAAACACGTGTATAGAGATGGCCAGTACTAATCTGCACCAACCTGGTGAAATACTCGAAAAACTTTTGCAAGTACACACGCTTGGCGAACTGCATTTAACCATAATGCTTAGGGGAGAACCTGCTGGGGGGTGAAGCAGGGTGATCCCACATTGGTTTCCTGTTTAAAAGGCTCCCTCGAGCCGCTTGAGCTGACGAGCTTGTGGAGAGGCACCTGCACGCCTTGAGAGGTACTGTGACCGGAGAATACTTTGACAGCCTGCTCAGCAACCCCAAATATTTGAATTGCCTAATCTCTTCTGACGACGGATAAGAATCCAGAAACACGTGTATAGAGATGGCCAGTACTAATCTGCACCAACCTGGTGAAATACTCGAAAAACTTTTGCAAGTACACACGCTTGGCGAACTGCATTTACCATAATGCTTAGGGGCGAACCTGCTGGGGGTGAAGCAGTGTGATCCCACATTTGTTTCCTGTTTAAAAGGCTTCCTTGAGCCGCTTGAGCTGACGAGCTCGTGGAGAGGCACCTGCGCGCCTCGAGAGGTACTGTGACCTGAGAACACTTTGGCAGCCTGCTCAGCAACCCAAAATATTTGAATTGTCTAATCTCTACTGACGACGGATAAGAAACCAGAAACACGTGTATAGAGATGGCCAGTACTAATCTGCACCAACCTGGTGAAATACTCGAAAAACTTTTGCAAGTACACACGCTGGGCGAACTGCATTTACCATAATGCTTAGGGGAGAACCTGCTGGGGGTGAAGCAGGGTGATCCCACATTGGTTTCCTGTTTAAAAGGCTCCCTCGAGCCGCTTGAGCTGACGAGCTTGTGGAGAGGCACCTGCACGCCTTGAGAGGTACTGTGACCGGAGAACACTTTGACAGCCTGCTCAGCAACCCCAAATATTTGAATTGCCTGATCTCTTCTGACGATGGATAAGAATCCAGAAACACGTGTATAGAGATGGCCAGTACTAATCTGCACCAACTTGGTGAAATACTCGAAAAACTTTTGCAAGTACACACGCTTGGCGAACTGCATTTACCAAAATGCTTAGGGGCGAACCTGCTGGGGGGTGAAGCAGTGTGATCCCACATTGGTTTCCTGTTTAAAAGGCTCCCTCGAGCCGCATGAGCTGACGAGCTTGTGGAGAGGCACCTGCGCGCCTTGAGAGGTACTGTGTCCGGAGAACACTTTGACAGCCTGCTCAGCAACCCCAAATATTTGAATTGCCTAATCTCTTCTGACGACGGATAAGAATCCAGAAACACGTGTACAGAGATGGCCAGTACTAATCTGCACCAACCTGGTGAAATACTCGAAAAACTTTTGCAAGTACACACGCTTGGCGAACTGCATTTACCATAATGCTTAGGGGCGAACCTGCTGGGGGTGAAGCAGTGTGATCCCACATTGGTTTGCTGATTAAAAGGCTCCCTCGAGCCGCTTGAGCTGACGAGCTCGTGGAGAGGCACCTGCGCGCCTTGAGAGGTACTGTGACCCGAGAACACTTTGGCAGCCTGCTCAGCAACCCTAAATATTTGAATTGCCTAATCTCTACTGACGACGGATAAGAATCCAGAAACACATGTATAGAGATGGCCAGTACTAATCTGCACCAACCTGGTGAAATACTCGAAAAACTTTTGCAAGTACACACGCTTGGCGAACTGCATTTACCATAATGCTTAGGGGAGAACCTGCTGGGGGGTGAAGCAGGGTGATCCCACATTGGTTTCCTGTTTAAAAGGCTCCCTCGAGCCGCTTGAGCTGACGAGCTTGTGGAGAGGCACCTGCACGCCTTGAGAGGTACTGTGACCGGAGAACACTTTGACAGCCTGCTCAGCAACCCCAAATATTTGAATTGCCTAATCTCTTCTGACGACGGATAAGAATCCAGAAACACGTGTATAGAGATGGCCAGTACTAATCTGCACCAACCTGGTGAAATACTCGAAAAACTTTTGCAAGTACACACGCTTGGCGAACTGCATTTACCATAATGCTTAGGGGCGAACCTGCTGGGGGGTGAAGCAGTGTGATCCCACATTTGTTTCCTGTTTAAAAGGCTTCCTTGAGCCGCTTGAGCTGACGAGCTCGTGGAGAGGCACCTGCGCGCCTCGAGAGGTACTGTGACCTGAGAACACTTTGCCAGCCTGCTCAGCAACCCAAAATATTTGAATTGTCTAATCTCTACTGACGACGGATAAGAATCCAGAAACACGTGTTTAGAGATGGCCAGTACTAATCTGCACCAACCTGGTGAAATACTCGAAAAACTTTTGCAAGTACACACGCTTGGCAAACTGCATTTACCATAATGCTTAGGGGCGAACCTGCTGGGGGGTGAAGCAGTGTGATCCCACATTGGTTTCCTGTTTAAAAGGCTCCCTCGAGCCGCTTGAGCTGACGAGCTCGTGGAGAGGCACCTGCGCGCCTTGAGAGGCACTGTGTCCCGATAACACTTTGGCAGCCTGCTCAGCAACCCCAAATATTTGAATTGCCTAATCTCTACTGACGACGGATAAGAATCCAGAAACACATGTATAGAGATTTCCAGTACTAATCTGCACCAACCTGGTGAAATACTCGAAAAACTTTTGCAAGTACACACGCTTGGCGAACTGCATTTACCAAAATGCTTAGGGGCGAACCTGCTGGGGGTGAAGCAGTGTGATCCCACATTGGTTTCCTGTTTAAAAGGCTCCCTCGAGCCGCATGAGCTGACGAGCTTGTGGAGAGGCACCTGCGCGCCTTGAGAGGTACTGTGACCGGAGAACACTTTGACAGCCTGCTCAGCAACCCCAAATATTTGAATTGCCTAATCTCTTCTGACGACGGATAAGAATCCAGAAACACGTGTATAGAGATGGCCAGTACTAATCTGCACCAACCTGGTGAAATACTCGAAAAACTTTTGCAAGTACACACGCTTGGCGAACTGCATTTACCATAATGCTTAGGGGCGAACCTGCTGGGGGGTGAAGCAGTGTGATCCCACATTGGTTTGCTGATTAAAAGGCTCCCTCGAGCCGCTTGAGCTGACGAGCTCGTGGAGAGGCACCTGCGCGCCTTGAGAGGTACTGTGACCCGAGAACACTTTGGCAGCCTGCTCAGCAACCCTAAATATTTGAATTGCCTAATCTCTACTGACGACGGATAAGAATCCAGAAACACGTGTATAGAGATGGCCAGTACTAATCTGCACCAACCTGGTGAAATACTCGAAAAACTTTTGCAAGTACACACGCTTGGCGAACTGCATTTACCATAATGCTTAGGGGAGAACCTGCTGGGGGGTGAAGCAGGGTGATCCCACATTGGTTTCCTGTTTAAAAGGCTCCCTCGAGCCACATGAGCTGACGAGCTTGTGGAGAGGCACCTGCGCGCCTTGAGAGGTACTGTGACCGGAGAACACTTTGACAGCCTACTCAGCAACCCCAAATATTTGAATTGCCTAATCTCTTCTGACGACGGATAGGAATCCAGAAACACGTGTATAGAGATGGCCAGTACTAATCTGCACCAACCTGGTGAAATACTCGAAAAACTTTTGCAAGTACACACGCTTGGCGAACTGCATTTACCATAATGCTTAGGGGCGAACCTGCTGGGGGTGAAGCAGTGTGATCCCACATTGGTTTGCTGATTAAAAGGCTCCCTCGAGCCGCTTGAGCTGACGAGCTCCTGGAGAGGCACCTGCGCGCCTTGAGAGGTACTGTGACCCGAGAACACTTTGGCAGCCTGCTCAGCAACCCTAAATATTTGAATTGCCTAATCTCTACTGACGACGGATAAGAATCCAGAAACACGTGTATAGAGATGGCCAGTACTAATCTGCACCAACCTGGTGAAATACTCGAAAAACTTTTGCAAGTACACACGCTTGGCGAACTGCATTTAACCATAATGCTTAGGGGAGAACCTGCTGGGTGGTGAAGCAGGGTGATCCCACATTGGTTTCCTGTTTAAAAGGCTCCCTCGAGCCGCTTGAGCTGACGAGCTTGTGGAGAGGCACCTGCACGCCTTGAGAGGTACTGTGACCGGAGAATACTTTGACAGCCTGCTCAGCAACCCCAAATATTTGAATTGCCTAATCTCTTCTGACGACGGATAAGAATCCAGAAACACGTGTATAGAGATGGCCAGTACTAATCTGCACCAACCTGGTGAAATACTCGAAAAACTTTTGCAAGTACACACACTTGGCGAACTGCATTTACCATAATGCTTAGGGGCGAACCTGCTGGGGGTGAAGCAGTGTGATCCCACATTTGTTTCCTGTTTAAAAGGCTTCCTTGAGCCGCTTGAGCTGACGAGATCGTGGAGAGGCACCTGCGCGCCTCGAGAGGTACTGTGACCTGAGAACACTTTGGCAGCCTGCTCAGCAACCCAAAATATTTGAATTGTCTAATCTCTACTGACGACGGATAAGAAACCAGAAACACGTGTATAGAGATGGCCAGTACTAATCTGCACCAACCTGGTGAAATACTCGAAAAACTTTTGCAAGTACACACGCTGGGCGAACTGCATTTACCATAATGCTTAGGGGAGAACCTGCTGGGGGGTGAAGCAGGGTGATCCCACATTGGTTTCCTGTTTAAAAGGCTCCCTCGAGCCGCTTGAGCTGACGAGCTTGTGGAGAGGCACCTGCACGCCTTGAGAGGTACTGTGACCGGAGAACACTTTGACAGCCTGCTCAGCAACCCCAAATATTTGAATTGCCTGATCTCTTCTGACGATGGATAAGAATCCAGAAACACGTGTATAGAGATGGCCAGTACTAATCTGCACCAACTTGGTGAAATACTCGAAAAACTTTTGCAAGTACACACGCTTGGCGAACTGCATTTACCAAAATGCTTAGGGGCGAACCTGCTGGGGGTGAAGCAGTGTGATCCCACATTGGTTTCCTGTTTAAAAGGCTCCCTCGAGCCGCATGAGCTGACGAGCTTGTGGAGAGGCACCTGCGCGCCTTGAGAGGTACTGTGACCGGAGAACACTTTGACAGCCTGCTCAGCAACCCCAAATATTTGAATTGCCTAATCTCTTCTGACGACGGATAAGAATCCAGAAACACGTGTACAGAGATGGCCAGTACTAATCTGCACCAACCTGGTGAAATACTCGAAAAACTTTTGCAAGTACACACGCTTGGCGAACTGCATTTACCATAATGCTTAGGGGCGAACCTGCTGGGGGTGAAGCAGTGTGATCCCACATTGGTTTGCTGATTAAAAGGCTCCCTCGAGCCGCTTGAGCTGACGAGCTCGTGGAGAGGCACCTGCGCGCCTTGAGAGGTACTGTGACCCGAGAACACTTTGGCAGCCTGCTCAGCAACCCTAAATATTTGAATTGCCTAATCTCTACTGACGACGGATAAGAATCCAGAAACACATGTATAGAGATGGCCAGTACTAATCTGCACCAACCTGGTGAAATACTCGAAAAACTTTTGCAAGTACACACGCTTGGCGAACTGCATTTACCATAATGCTTAGGGGAGAACCTGCTGGGGGGTGAAGCAGGGTGATCCCACATTGGTTTCCTGTTTAAAAGGCTCCCTCGAGCCGCTTGAGCTGACGAGCTTGTGGAGAGGCACCTGCACGCCTTGAGAGGTACTGTGACCGGAGAACACTTTGACAGCCTGCTCAGCAACCCCAAATATTTGAATTGCCTAATCTCTTCTGACGACGGATAAGAATCCAGAAACACGTGTATAGAGATGGCCAGTACTAATCTGCACCAACCTGGTGAAATACTCGAAAAACTTTTGCAAGTACACACGCTTGGCGAACTGCATTTACCATAATGCTTAGGGGCGAACCTGCTGGGGGGTGAAGCAGTGTGATCCCACATTTGTTTCCTGTTTAAAAGGCTTCCTTGAGCCGCTTGAGCTGACGAGCTCGTGGAGAGGCACCTGCGCGCCTCGAGAGGTACTGTGACCTGAGAACACTTTGGCAGCCTGCTCAGCAACCCAAAATATTTGAATTGTCTAATCTCTACTGACGACGGATAAGAATCCAGAAACACGTGTTTAGAGATGGCCAGTACTAATCTGCACCAACCTGGTGAAATACTCGAAAAACTTTTGCAAGTACACACGCTTGGCAAACTGCATTTACCATAATGCTTAGGGGCGAACCTGCTGGGGGTGAAGCAGTGTGATCCCACATTGGTTTCCTGTTTAAAAGGCTCCCTCGAGCCGCTTGAGCTGACGAGCTCGTGGAGAGGCACCTGCGCGCCTTGAGAGGCACTGTGTCCCGATAACACTTTGGCAGCCTGCTCAGCAACCCCAAATATTTGAATTGCCTAATCTCTACTGACGACGGATAAGAATCCAGAAACACATGTATAGAGATTTCCAGTACTAATCTGCACCAACCTGGTGAAATACTCGAAAAACTTTTGCAAGTACACACGCTTGGCGAACTGCATTTACCAAAATGCTTAGGGGCGAACCTGCTGGGGGGTGAAGCAGTGTGATCCCACATTGGTTTCCTGTTTAAAAGGCTCCCTCGAGCCGCATGAGCTGACGAGCTTGTGGAGAGGCACCTGCGCGCCTTGAGAGGTACTGTGACCGGAGAACACTTTGACAGCCTGCTCAGCAACCCCAAATATTTGAATTGCCTAATCTCTTCTGACGACGGATAAGAATCCAGAAACACGTGTATAGAGATGGCCAGTACTAATCTGCACCAACCTGGTGAAATACTCGAAAAACTTTTGCAAGTACACACGCTTGGCGAACTGCATTTACCATAATGCTTAGGGGCGAACCTGCTGGGGGTGAAGCAGTGTGATCCCACATTGGTTTGCTGATTAAAAGGCTCCCTCGAGCCGCTTGAGCTGACGAGCTCGTGGAGAGGCATCTGCGCGCCTTGAGAGGTACTGTGACCCGAGAACACTTTGGCAGCCTGCTCAGCAACCCTAAATATTTGAATTGCCTAATCTCTACTGACGACGGATAAGAATCCAGAAACACGTGTATAGAGATGGCCAGTACTAATCTGCACCAACCTGGTGAAATACTCGAAAAACTTTTGCAAGTACACACGCTTGGCGAACTGCATTTACCATAATGCTTAGGGGAGAACCTGCTGGGGGGTGAAGCAGGGTGATCCCACATTGGTTTCCTGTTTAAAAGGCTCCCTCGAGCCGCTTGAGCTGACGAGCTTGTGGAGAGGCACCTGCACGCCTTGAGAGGTACTATGACCGGAGAACACTTTGACAGCCTGCTCAGCAACCCCAAATATTTGAATTGCCTAATCTCTTCTGACGACGGATAAGAATCCAGAAACACGTGTATAGAGATGGCCAGTACTAATCTGCACCAACCTGGTGAAATACTCGAAAAACTTTTGCAAGTACACACGCTTGGCGAACTGCATTTACCATAATGCTTAGGGGCGAACCTGCTGGGGGGTGAAGCAGTGTGATCCCACATTTGTTTCCTGTTTAAAAGGCTTCCTTGAGCCGCTTGAGCTGACGAGCTCTTGGAGAGGCACCTGCGCGCCTCGAGAGGTACTGTGACCTGAGAACACTTTGGCAGCCTGCTCAGCAACCCCAAATATTTGAATTGTCTAATCTCTACTGACGACGGATAAGAATCCAGAAACACGTGTATAGAGATGGCCAGTACTAATCTGCACCAACCTGGTTAAATACTCGAAAAACTTTTGCAAGTACAAACGCTTGGCAAACTGCATTTACCATAATGCTTAGGGGCGAATCTGCTGGGGGGTGAAGCAGTGTGATCCCACATTGGTTTCCTGTTTAAAAGGCTCCCTCGAGCCGCTTGAGCTGACGAGCTCGTGGAGAGGCAACTGCGCGCCTTGAGAGGCACTGTGTCCCGATAACACTTTGGCAGCCTGCTCAGCAACCCCAAATATTTGAATTGCCTAATCTCTACTGACGACGGATAAGAATCCAGAAACACGTGTATAGAGATGTCCAGTACTAATCTGCACCAACCTGGTGAAATACTCGAAAAACGTTTGCAAGTACACACGATGGGCGAACTGCATTTACCATAATGCTTAGGGGCGAACCTGCTGGGGGGTGAAGCAGTGTGATCCCACATTGGTTTCCTGTTTAAAAGGCTCCCTCGAGCCGCTTGAGCTGACAAGCTCGTGGAGAGGCACCTGCGCGCCTTGAGAGGTACTGTGACCCGAGAACACTTTGGCAGCCTGCTCAGCAACCCCAAATATTTGAATTGCCTAATCTCTACAGACGACGGATAAGAATCCAGAAACACGTGTATAGAGATGGCCAGTACTAATCTGCACCAACCTGGTGAAATACTCGAAAAACTTTTGCAAGTACACACGCTTGGCGAACTGCATTTACCATAATGTTTAGGGGCGAACCTGCTGGGGGGTGAAGCAGTGTGATCCCACATTTGTTTCCTGTTTAAAGGCTTCCTCGAGCCGCTTGAGCTGACGAGCTCGTGGAGAGGCACCTGCGCGCCTCGAGAGGTACTGTGACCTGAGAACACTTTGGCAGCCTGCTCAGCAACCCCAAATATTTGAATTGTCTAATCTCTACTGACGACGGATAAGAATCCAGAAACACGTGTATAGAGATGGCCAGAACTAATCTGCACCAACCTGGTGAAATACTCAAAAAAGTTTTGCAAGTACACACGCTTGGCGAACTGCATTTACCATAATGCTTAGGGGCGAACCTGCTGGGGGGTGAAGCAGTGTGATCCCACATTGGTTTCCTGTTTAAAAGGCTCCCTCGAGCCGCTTGAGCTGACGAGCTCGTGGAGAGGCACCGGCGCGCCTTGAGAGGTACTGTGACCCGAGAACACTTTGGCAGCCTGCTCAGCAACCCCAAATATTTGAATTGCCTAATCTCTACTGACGACGGATAAGAATCCAGAAACACGTGTATAGAGATGGCCAGTACTAATCTGCACCAACCTGGTGAAATACTCAAAAACTTTTGCAAGTACACACGCTTGGCGAACTGCATTTACCAAAATGCTTAGGGGCGAACCTGCTGGGGGTGAAGCAGTGTGATCCCACATTGGTTTCCTGTTTAAAAGGCTCCCTCGAGCCGCTTGAGCTGACAAGCTCGTGGAGAGGCACCTGCGCGCCTTGAGAGGTACTGTGACCAGAGAACACTTTGGCAGCCTCCTCAGCAACCCCAAATATTTGAATTGCCTAATCTCTACTGACGATGGATAAGAAGCCAGAAACACGTGTATAGAGATGGCCAGTACTAATCTGCACCAACCTGGTGAAATACTCGAAAAACTTTTGCAAGTACACACGCTTGGCGAACTGCATTTACCATAATGCTTAGGGGCGAACCTGCTGGGGGTGAAGCAGTGTGATCCCACATTGGTTTGCTGATTAAAAGGCTCCCTCGAGCCGCTTGAGCTGACGAGCTCGTGGAGAGGCACCTGCGCGCCTTGAGAGGTACTGTGACCCGAGAACACTTTGGCAGCCTGCTCAGCAACCCTAAATATTTGAATTGCCTAATCTCTACTGACGACGGATAAGAATCCAGAAACACGTGTATAGAGATGGCCAGTACTAATCTGCACCAACCTGGTGAAATACTCGAAAAACTTTTGCAAGTACACACGCTTGGCGAACTGCATTTACCATAATGCTTAGGGGAGAACCTGCTGGGGGGTGAAGCAGGGTGATCCCACATTGGTTTCCTGTTTAAAAGGCTCCCTCGAGCCACATGAGCTGACGAGCTTGTGGAGAGGCACCTGCGCGCCTTGAGAGGTACTGTGACCGGAGAACACTTTGACAGCCTACTCAGCAACCCCAAATATTTGAATTGCCTAATCTCTTCTGACGACGGATAGGAATCCAGAAACACGTGTATAGAGATGGCCAGTACTAATCTGCACCAACCTGGTGAAATACTCGAAAAACTTTTGCAAGTACACACGCTTGGCGAACTGCATTTACCATAATGCTTAGGGGCGAACCTGCTGGGGGGTGAAGCAGTGTGATCCCACATTGGTTTGCTGATTAAAAGGCTCCCTCGAGCCGCTTGAGCTGACGAGCTCCTGGAGAGGCACCTGCGCGCCTTGAGAGGTACTGTGACCCGAGAACACTTTGGCAGCCTGCTCAGCAACCTTAAATATTTGAATTGCCTAATCTCTACTGACGACGGATAAGAATCCAGAAACACGTGTATAGAGATGGCCAGTACTAATCTGCACCAACCTGGTGAAATACTCGAAAAACTTTTGCAAGTACACACGCTTGGCGAACTGCATTTAACCATAATGCTTAGGGGAGAACCTGCTGGGGGGTGAAGCAGGGTGATCCCACATTGGTTTCCTGTTTAAAAGGCTCCCTCGAGCCGCTTGAGCTGACGAGCTTGTGGAGAGGCACCTGCACGCCTTGAGAGGTACTGTGACCGGAGAATACTTTGACAGCCTGCTCAGCAACCCCAAATATTTGAATTGCCTAATCTCTTCTGACGACGGATAAGAATCCAGAAACACGTGTATAGAGATGGCCAGTACTAATCTGCACCAACCTGGTGAAATACTCGAAAAACTTTTGCAAGTACACACACTTGGCGAACTGCATTTACCATAATGCTTAGGGGCGAACCTGCTGGGGGGTGAAGCAGTGTGATCCCACATTTGTTTCCTGTTTAAAAGGCTTCCTTGAGCCGCTTGAGCTGACGAGATCGTGGAGAGGCACCTGCGCGCCTCGAGAGGTACTGTGACCTGAGAACACTTTGGCAGCCTGCTCAGCAACCCAAAATATTTGAATTGTCTAATCTCTACTGACGACGGATAAGAAACCAGAAACACGTGTATAGAGATGGCCAGTACTAATCTGCACCAACCTGGTGAAATACTCGAAAAACTTTTGCAAGTACACACGCTGGGCGAACTGCATTTACCATAATGCTTAGGGGAGAACCTGCTGGGGGTGAAGCAGGGTGATCCCACATTGGTTTCCTGTTTAAAAGGCTCCCTCGAGCCGCTTGAGCTGACGAGCTTGTGGAGAGGCACCTGCACGCCTTGAGAGGTACTGTGACCGGAGAACACTTTGACAGCCTGCTCAGCAACCCCAAATATTTGAATTGCCTGATCTCTTCTGACGATGGATAAGAATCCAGAAACACGTGTATAGAGATGGCCAGTACTAATCTGCACCAACTTGGTGAAATACTCGAAAAACTTTTGCAAGTACACACGCTTGGCGAACTGCATTTACCAAAATGCTTAGGGGCGAACCTGCTGGGGGTGAAGCAGTGTGATCCCACATTGGTTTCCTGTTTAAAAGGCTCCCTCGAGCCGCATGAGCTGACGAGCTTGTGGAGAGGCACCTGCGCGCCTTGAGAGGTACTGTGACCGGAGAACACTTTGACAGCCTGCTCAGCAACCCCAAATATTTGAATTGCCTAATCTCTTCTGACGACGGATAAGAATCCAGAAACACGTGTACAGAGATGGCCAGTACTAATCTGCACCAACCTGGTGAAATACTCGAAAAACTTTTGCAAGTACACACGCTTGGCGAACTGCATTTACCATAATGCTTAGGGGCGAACCTGCTGGGGGGTGAAGCAGTGTGATCCCACATTGGTTTGCTGATTAAAAGGCTCCCTCGAGCCGCTTGAGCTGACGAGCTCGTGGAGAGGCACCTGCGCGCCTTGAGAGGTACTGTGACCCGAGAACACTTTGGCAGCCTGCTCAGCAACCCTAAATATTTGAATTGCCTAATCTCTACTGACGACGGATAAGAATCCAGAAACACATGTATAGAGATGGCCAGTACTAATCTGCACCAACCTGGTGAAATACTCGAAAAACTTTTGCAAGTACACACGCTTGGCGAACTGCATTTACCATAATGCTTAGGGGAGAACCTGCTGGGGGGTGAAGCAGGGTGATCCCACATTGGTTTCCTGTTTAAAAGGCTCCCTCGAGCCGCTTGAGCTGACGAGCTTGTGGAGAGGCACCTGCACGCCTTGAGAGGTACTGTGACCGGAGAACACTTTGACAGCCTGCTCAGCAACCCCAAATATTTGAATTGCCTAATCTCTTCTGACGACGGATAAGAATCCAGAAACACGTGTATAGAGATGGCCAGTACTAATCTGCACCAACCTGGTGAAATACTCGAAAAACTTTTGCAAGTACACACGCTTGGCGAACTGCATTTACCATAATGCTTAGGGGCGAATCTGCTGGGGGGTGAAGCAGTGTGATCCCACATTTGTTTCCTGTTTAAAAGGCTTCCTTGAGCCGCTTGAGCTGACGAGCTCGTGGAGAGGCACCTGCGCGCCTCGAGAGGTACTGTGACCTGAGAACACTTTGGCAGCCTGCTCAGCAACCCAAAATATTTGAATTGTCTAATCTCTACTGACGACGGATAAGAATCCAGAAACACGTGTTTAGAGATGGCCAGTACTAATCTGCACCAACCTGGTGAAATACTCGAAAAACTTTTGCAAGTACACACGCTTGGCAAACTGCATTTACCATAATGCTTAGGGGCGAACCTGCTGGGGGGTGAAGCAGTGTGATCCCACATTGGTTTCCTGTTTAAAAGGCTCCCTCGAGCCGCTTGAGCTGACGAGCTCGTGGAGAGGCACCTGCGCGCCTTGAGAGGCACTGTGTCCCGATAACACTTTGGCAGCCTGCTCAGCAACCCCAAATATTTGAATTGCCTAATCTCTACTGACGACGGATAAGAATCCAGAAACACATGTATAGAGATTTCCAGTACTAATCTGCACCAACCTGGTGAAATACTCGAAAAACTTTTGCAAGTACACACGCTTGGCGAACTGCATTTACCAAAATGCTTAGGGGCGAACCTGCTGGGGGTGAAGCAGTGTGATCCCACATTGGTTTCCTGTTTAAAAGGCTCCCTCGAGCCGCATGAGCTGACGAGCTTGTGGAGAGGCACCTGCGCGCCTTGAGAGGTACTGTGACCGGAGAACACTTTGACAGCCTGCTCAGCAACCCCAAATATTTGAATTGCCTAATCTCTTCTGACGACGGATAAGAATCCAGAAACACGTGTATAGAGATGGCCAGTACTAATCTGCACCAACCTGGTGAAATACTCGAAAAACTTTTGCAAGTACACACGCTTGGCGAACTGCATTTACCATAATGCTTAGGGGCGAACCTGCTGGGGGGTGAAGCAGTGTGATCCCACATTGGTTTGCTGATTAAAAGGCTCCCTCGAGCCGCTTGAGCTGACGAGCTCGTGGAGAGGCACCTGCGCGCCTTGAGAGGTACTGTGACCCGAGAACACTTTGGCAGCCTGCTCAGCAACCCTAAATATTTGAATTGCCTAATCTCTACTGACGACGGATAAGAATCCAGAAACACGTGTATAGAGATGGCCAGTACTAATCTGCACCAACCTGGTGAAATACTCGAAAAACTTTTGCAAGTACACACGCTTGGCGAACTGCATTTACCATAATGCTTAGGGGAGAACCTGCTGGGGGGTGAAGCAGGGTGATCCCACATTGGTTTCCTGTTTAAAAGGCTCCCTCGAGCCGCTTGAGCTGACGAGCTTGTGGAGAGGCACCTGCACGCCTTGAGAGGTACTGTGACCGGAGAACACTTTGACAGCCTGCTCAGCAACCCCAAATATTTGAATTGCCTAATCTCTTCTGACGACGGATAAGAATCCAGAAACACGTGTATAGAGATGGCCAGTACTAATCTGCACCAACCTGGTGAAATACTCGAAAAACTTTTGCAAGTACACACGCTTGGCGAACTGCATTTACCATAATGCTTAGGGGCGAACCTGCTGGGGGTGAAGCAGTGTGATCCCACATTTGTTTCCTGTTTAAAAGGCTTCCTTGAGCCGCTTGAGCTGACGAGCTCTTGGAGAGGCACCTGCGCGCCTCGAGAGGTACTGTGACCTGAGAACACTTTGGCAGCCTGCTCAGCAACCCCAAATATTTGAATTGTCTAATCTCTACTGACGACGGATAAGAATCCAGAAACACGTGTATAGAGATGGCCAGTACTAATCTGCACCAACCTGGTGAAATACTCGAAAAACTTTTGCAAGTACAAACGCTTGGCAAACTGCATTTACCATAATGCTTAGGGGCGAATCTGCTGGGGGGTGAAGCAGTGTGATCCCACATTGGTTTCCTGTTTAAAAGGCTCCCTCGAGCCGCTTGAGCTGACGAGCTCGTGGAGAGGCAACTGCGCGCCTTGAGAGGCACTGTGTCCCGATAACACTTTGGCAGCCTGCTCAGCAACCCCAAATATTTGAATTGCCTAATCTCTACTGACGACGGATAAGAATCCAGAAACACGTGTATAGAGATGTCCAGTACTAATCTGCACCAACCTGGTGAAATACTCGAAAAACGTTTGCAAGTACACACGATGGGCGAACTGCATTTACCATAATGCTTAGGGGCGAACCTGCTGGGGGTGAAGCAGTGTGATCCCACATTGGTTTCCTGTTTAAAAGGCTCCCTCGAGCCGCTTGAGCTGACAAGCTCGTGGAGAGGCACCTGCGCGCCTTGAGAGGTACTGTGACCCGAGAACACTTTGGCAGCCTGCTCAGCAACCCCAAATATTTGAATTGCCTAATCTCTACAGACGACGGATAAGAATCCAGAAACACGTGTATAGAGATGGCCAGTACTAATCTGCACCAACCTGGTGAAATACTCGAAAAACTTTTGCAAGTACACACGCTTGGCGAACTGCATTTACCATAATGTTTAGGGGCGAACCTGCTGGGGGTGAAGCAGTGTGATCCCACATTTGTTTCCTGTTTAAAGGCTTCCTCGAGCCGCTTGAGCTGACGAGCTCGTGGAGAGGCACCTGCGCGCCTCGAGAGGTACTGTGACCTGAGAACACTTTGGCAGCCTGCTCAGCAACCCCAAATATTTGAATTGTCTAATCTCTACTGACGACGGATAAGAATCCAGAAACACGTGTATAGAGATGGCCAGAACTAATCTGCACCAACCTGGTGAAATACTCAAAAAAGTTTTGCAAGTACACACGCTTGGCGAACTGCATTTACCATAATGCTTAGGGGCGAACCTGCTGGGGGGTGAAGCAGTGTGATCCCACATTGGTTTCCTGTTTAAAAGGCTCCCTCGAGCCGCTTGAGCTGACGAGCTCGTGGAGAGGCACCGGCGCGCCTTGAGAGGTACTGTGACCCGAGAACACTTTGGCAGCCTGCTCAGCAACCCCAAATATTTGAATTGCCTAATCTCTACTGACGACGGATAAGAATCCAGAAACACGTGTATAGAGATGGCCAGTACTAATCTGCACCAACCTGGTGAAATACTCAAAAAACTTTTGCAAGTACACACGCTTGGCGAACTGCATTTACCAAAATGCTTAGGGGCGAACCTGCTGGGGGGTGAAGCAGTGTGATCCCACATTGGTTTCCTGTTTAAAAGGCTCCCTCGAGCCGCTTGAGCTGACAAGCTCGTGGAGAGGCACCTGCGCGCCTTGAGAGGTACTGTGACCAGAGAACACTTTGGCAGCCTCCTCAGCAACCCCAAATATTTGAATTGCCTAATCTCTACTGACGATGGATAAGAAGCCAGAAACACGTGTATAGAGATGGCCAGTACTAATCTGCACCAACCTGGTGAAATACTCGAAAAACTTTTGCAAGTACACACGCTTGGCGAACTGCATTTACCATAATGCTTAGGGGCGAACCTGCTGGGGGGTGAAGCAGTGTGATCCCACATTGATTTCCTGTTTAAAAGGCTCCCTCAAGCCGCTTGAGCTGACGAGCTTGTGGAGAGGTACCTGCGCGCCTTGAGAGGTACTGTGACCGGAGAACACTTTGACAGCCTGCTCAGCAACCCCAAATATTTGAATTGTCTAATCTCTTCTGACGACGGATAAGAATCCAGAAACACGTGTATAGAGATGGCCAGTACTAATCTGCACCAACCTGGTGAAATACTCGAAAAACTTTTGCAAGTACACACGCTTGGCGAACTGCATTTACCATAATGCTTAGGGGCGAACCTGCTGGGGGGTGAAGCAGTGTGATCCCACATTGGTTTGCTGATTAAAAGGCTCCCTCGAGCCGCTTGAGCTGACGAGCTCGTGGAGAGGCACCTGCGCGCCTTGAGAGGTACTGTGACCCGAGAACACTTTGGCAGCCTGCTCATCAACCCTAAATATTTGAATTGCCTAATCTCTACTGACGACGGATAAGAATCCAGAAACACGTGTATAGAGATGGCCAGTACTAATATGCACCAACCTGGTGAAATACTCGAAAAACTTTTGCAAGTACACACGCTTGGCGAACTGCATTTACCATAATGCTTAGGGGAGAACCTGCTGGGGGGTGAAGCAGGGTGATCCCACATTGGTTTCCTGTTTAAAAGGCTCCCTCGAGCCGCTTGAGCTGACGAGCTGGTGGAGAGGCACCTGCACGCCTTGAGAGGTACTGTGACCGGAGAACACTTTGACAGCCTGCTCAGCAACCCCAAATATTTGAATTGCCTGATCTCTTCTGACGACGGATAAGAATCCAGAAACACGTGTATAGAGATGGCCAGTACTAATCTGCACCAACCTGGTGAAATACTCGAAAAACTTTTGCAAGTACACACGCTTGGCGAACTGCATTTACCAAAATGCTTAGGGGCGAACCTGCTGGGGGGTGAAGCAGTGTGATCCCACATTGGTTTCCTGTATAAAAGGCTCCCTCGAGCCGCATGAGCTGACGAGCTTGTGGAGAGGCACCTGCGCGCCTTGAGAGGTACTGTGACCGGAGAACACTTTGACAGCCTGCTCAGCAACCCCAAATATTTGAATTGCCTAATCTCTTCTGACGACGGATAAGAATCCAGAAACACGTGTATAGAGATGGCCAGTACTAATCTGCACCAACCTGGTGAAATACTCGAAAAACTTTTGCAAGTACACACGCTTGGCGAACTGCATTTACCATAATGCTTAGGGGCGAACCTGCTGGGGGGTGAAGCAGTGTGATCCCACATTGGTTTGCTGATTAAAAGGCTCCCTCGAGCCGCTTGAGCTGACGTGCTCGTGGAGAGGCACCTGCGCGCCTTGAGAGGTACTGTGACCCGAGAACACTTTGGCAGCCTGCTCAGCAACCCTAAATATTTGAATTGCCTAATCGTTACTGACGACGGATAAGAATCAAGAAACACGTGTATAGAGATGGCCAGTACTAATCTGCACCAACCTGGTGAAATACTCGAAAAACTTTTGCAAGTACACACGCTTGGCGAACTGCATTTACCATAATGCTTAGGGGAGAACTTGCTGGGGGGTGAAGCAGGGTGATCCCACATTGGTTTCCTGTTTAAAAGGCTCCCTCGAGCCGCTTGAGCTGACGAGCTTGTGGAGAGGCACCTGCACGCCTTGAGAGGTACTGTGACCGGAGAACACTTTGACAGCCAGCTCAGCAACCCCAAATATTTGAATTGCCTAATCTCTTCTGACGACGGATAAGAATCCAGAAACACGTGTATAGAGATGGCCAGTACTAATCTGCACCAACCTGGTGAAATACTCGAAAAACTTTTGCAAGTACACACGCTTGGCGAACTGCATTTACCATAATGTTTAGGGGCGAACCTGCTGGGGGGTGAAGCAGTGTGATCCCACATTTGTTTCCTGTTTAAAAGGCTTCCTCGAGCCGCTTGAGCTGACGAGCTCGTGGAGAGGCACCTGCGCGCCTCGAGAGGTACTGTGACCTGAGAACACTTTGGCAGCCTTCTCAGCAACCCAAAATATTTGAATTGTCTAATCTCTACTGACGACGGATAAGAATCCAGAAACACGTGTATAGAGATGGCCAGTACTAATCTGCACCAACCTGGTGAAATACTCGAAAAACTTTTGCAAGTACACACGCTTGGCAAACTGCATTTACCATAATGCTTAGGGGCGAACCTGCTGGGGGTGAAGCAGTGTGATCCCACATTGGTTTCCTGTTTAAAAGGCTCCCTCGAGCCGCTTGAGCTGACGAGCTCGTGGAGAGGCACCTGCGCGCCTTGAGAGGCACTGTGTCCCGATAACACTTTGGCAGCCTGCTCAGCAACCCCAAATATTTGAATTGCCGAATCTCTACTGACGACGGATAAGAATCCAGAAACACGTGTATAGAGATGTCCAGTACTAATCTGCACCAACCTGGTGAAATACTCGAAAAACTTTTGCAAGTACACACGCTGGGCGAACTGCATTTACCATAATGCTTAGGGGAGAACCTGCTGGGGGGTGAAGCAGGGTGATCCCACATTGGTTTCCTGTTTAAAAGGCTCCCTCGAGCAGCTTGAGCTGACGAGCTTGTGGAGAGGCACCTGCACGCCTTGAGAGGTACTGTGACCGGAGAACACTTTGACAGCCTGCTCAGCAACCCCAAATATTTGAATTGCCTGATCTCTTCTGACGACGGATAAGAATCCAGAAACACGTGTATAGAGATGGCCAGTACTAATCTGCACCAACCTGGTGAAATACTCGAAAAACTTTTGCAAGTACACACGCTTGGCGAACTGCATTTACCAAAATGCTTAGGGGCGAACCTGCTGGGGGGTGAAGCAGTGTGATCCCACATTGGTTTCCTGTTTAAAAGGCTCCCTCGAGCCGCATGAGCTGACGAGCTTGTGGAGAGGCACCTGCGCGCCTTGAGAGGTACTGTGACCGGAGAACACTTTGACAGCCTGCTCAGCAACCCCAAATATTTGAATTGCCTAATCTCTTCTGACGACGGATAAGAATCCAGAAACACGTGTATAGAGATGGCCAGTACTAATCTGCACCAACCTGGTGAAATACTCGAAAAACGTTTGCAAGTACACACGCTTGGCGAACTGCATTTACCATAATGCTTAGGGGCGAACCTGCTGGGGGGTGAAGCAGTGTGATCCCACATAGGTTTGCTGATTAAAAGGCTCCCTCGAGCCGCTTGAGCTGACGAGCTCGTGGAGAGGCACCTGCGCGCCTTGAGAGGTACTGTGACCCGAGAACACTTTGGCAGCCTGCTCAGCAACCCTAAATATTTGAATTGCCTAATCTCTACTGACGACGGATAAGAATCCAGAAACACGTGTATAGAGATGGCCAGTACTAATCTGCACCAACCTGGTGAAATACTCGAAAAACTTTTGCAAGTACACACGCTTGGCGAACTGCATTTACCATAATGCTTAGGGGAGAACCTGCTGGGGGGTGAAGCAGGGTGATCCCACATTGGTTTCCTGTTTAAAAGGCTCCCTCGAGCCGCTTGAGCTGACGAGCTTGTGGAGAGGCACCTGCACGCCTTGAGAGGTACTGTGACCGGAGAACACTTTGACAGCCTGCTCAGCAACCCCAAATATTTGAATTGCCTAATCTCTTCTGACGACGGATAAGAATCCAGAAACACGTGTATAGAGATGGCCAGTACTAATCTGCACCAACCTGGTGAAATACTCGAAAAACTTTTGCAAGTACACACGCTTGGCGAACTGCATTTACCATAATGCTTAGGGGCGAACCTGCTGGGGGGTGAAGCAGTGTGATCCCACATTTGTTTCCTGTTTAAAAGGCTTCCTTGAGCCGCTTGAGCTGACGAGCTCTTGGAGAGGCACCTGCGCGCCTCGAGAGGTACTGTGACCTGAGAACACTTTGGCAGCCTGCTCAGCAACCCCAAATATTTGAATTGTCTAATCTCTACTGACGACGGATAAGAATCCAGAAACACGTGTATAGAGATGGCCAGTACTAATCTGCACCAACCTGGTGAAATACTCGAAAAACTTTTGCAAGTACACACGCTTGGCAAACTGCATTTACCATAATGCTTAGGGGCGAACCTGCTGGGGGGTGAAGCAGTGTGATCCCACATTGGTTTCCTGTTTAAAAGGCTCCCTCGAGCCGCTTGAGCTGACGAGCTCGTGGAGAGGCACCAGCGCGCCATGAGAGGCACTGTGTCCCGATAACACTTTGGCAGCCTGCTCAGCAACCCCAAATATTTGAATTGCCTAATCTCTACTGACGACGGATAAGAATCCAGAAACACGTGTATAGAGATGTCCAGTACTAATCTGCACCAACCTGGTGAACTACTCGAAAAACGTTTGCAAGTACACACGCTGGGCGAACTGCATTTACCATAATGCTTAGGGGCGAACCTGCTGGGGGGTGAAGCAGTGTGATCCCACATTGGTTTCCTCTTTAAAAGGCTCCCTCGAGCCGCTTGAGCTGACAAGCTCGTGGAGAGGCACCTGCGCGCCTTGAGAGGTACTGTGACCCGAGGACACTTTGGCAGCCTGCTCAGCAACCCCAAATATTTGAATTGCCTAATCTCTACAGACGACGGATAAGAATCCAGAAACACGTGTATAGAGTTGGCCAGTACTAATCTGCACCAACCTGGTGAAATACTCGAAAAACTTTTGCAAGTACACACGCTTGGCGAACTGCATTTACCATAATGTTTAGGGGCGAACCTGCTGGGGGGTGAAGCAGTGTGATCCCACATTTGTTTCCTGTTTAAAAGGCTTCCTCGAGCCGCTTGAGCTGACGAGCTCGTGGAGAGGCACCTGCGCGCCTCGAGAGGTACTGTGACCTGAGAACACTTTGGCAGCCTGCTCAGCAACCCCAAATATTTGAATTGTCTAATCTCTACTGACGACGGATAAGAATCCAGAAACACGTGTATAGAGATGGCCAGAACTAATCTGCACCAACCTGGTGAAATACTCAAAAACGTTTTGCAAGTACACACGCTTGGCGAACTCCATTTACCATAATGCTTAGGGGCGAACCTGCTGGGGGGTGAAGCAGTGTGATCCCACATTGGTTTCCTGTTTAAAAGGCTCCCTCGAGCCGCTTGAGCTGACAAGCTCGTGGAGAGGCACCGGCGCGCCTTGAGAGGTACTGTGACCCGAGAACACTTTGGCAGCCTGCTCAGCAACCCCAAATATTTGAATTGCCTAATCTCTACTGACGACGGATAAGAATCCAGAAACACGTGTATAGAGATGGCCAGTACTAATCTGCACCAACCTGGTGAAATACTCGAAAAACTTTTGCAAGTACACACGCTTGGCGAACTGCATTTACCATAATGCTTAGGGGCGAACCTGCTGGGGGGTGAAGCAGTGTGATCCCACATTGGTTTCCTGTTTAAAAGGCTCCCTCGAGCCGGTTGAGCTGACGAGCTCGTGGAGAGGCACCTGCGCGCCTTGAGAGGCACTGTGACCCGAGAACACTTTGGCAGCCTGCTCAGCAACCCCAAATATTTGAATTGCCTAATCTCTACTGACGACGGATAAGAATCCAGAAACACGTGTATAGAGCTGTCCAGTACTAATCTGCACCAACCTGGTGAAATACTCGAAAAACCTTTGCAAGTACACACGCTGGGCGAACTGCATTTACCATAATGCTTAGGGGCGAACCTGCTGGGGGGTGAAGCAGTGTGATCCCACATTTGTTTCCTGTTTAAAAGGCTTCCTCGAGCTGCTTGAGCTGACGAGCTCGTGGAGAGGCACCTGCGCGCCTCGAGAGGTACTGTGACCTGAGAACACTTTGGCAGCCTGCTCAGCAACCCCAAATATTTGAATTGCCTAATCTCTACTGACGACGGATAAGAATCCAGAAACACGTGTATAGAGATGGCCAGTTCTAATCTGCACCAACCTGGTGAAATACTCGAAAAACGTTTGCAAGTACACATGCTTGGCGAACTGCATTTACCATAATGCTTAGGGGCGAACCTGCTGGGGGGTGAAGCAGTGTGATCCCACATTTGTTTCCTGTTTAAAAGGCTTCCTCGAGCTGCTTGAGCTGACGAGCTCGTGGAGAGGCACCTGCGCGCCTCGAGAGGTACTGTGACCTGAGAACACTTTGGCAGCCTGCTCAGCAACCCCAAATATTTGAATTGCCTAATCTCTACTGACGACGGATAAGAATCCAGAAACACGTGTATAGAGATGGCCAGTACTAATCTGCACCAACCTGGTGAAATACTCGAAAAACTTTTGCAAGTACACACGCTTGGCGAACTGCATTTACCATAATGCTTAGGGGCGAACCTGCTGGGGGGTGAAGCAGTGTGATCCCACATTGGTTTCCTGTTTAAAAGGCTCCCTCGAGCCGCTTGAGCTGACGAGCTCGTGGAGAGGCACCTGCGCGCCTTGAGAGGTACTGTGACCCGAGAACACTTTGGCAGCCTGCTCAGCAACCCCAAATATTTGAATTGCCTAATCTCTACTGACGACGGATAAGAATCCAGAAACACGTGTATAGAGATGGCCAGTACTAATCTGCACCAACCTGGTGAAATACTCGAAAAACTTTTGCAAGTACACACGCTTGGCGAACTGCATTTACCATAATGCTTAGGGGCGAACCTGCTGGGGGGTGAAGCAGTGTGATCCCACATTGGTTTCCTGTTTAAAAGGCTCCCTCGAGCCGCTTGAGCTGACGAGCTCGTGGAGAGGCACCTGCGCGCCTTGAGAGGTACTGTGACCTGAGAACACTTTGGCAGCCTGCTCAGCAACCCCAAATATTTGAATTGCCTAATCTCTACTGACGACGGATAAGAATCCAGAAACACGTGTATAGAGATGGCCAGTACTAATCTGCACCAACCTGGTGAAATACTCGAAAAACTTTTGCAAGTACACACGCTTGGCGAACTGCATTTACCATAATGCTTAGGGGCGAACCTGCTGGGGGGTGAAGCAGTGTGATCCCACATTGGTTTCCTGTTTAAAAGGCTCCCTCGAGCCGCTTGAGCTGACGAGCTCGTGGAGAGGCACCTGCGCGCCTTGAGAGGTACTGTGACCCGAGAACACTTTGGCAGCCTGCTCAGCAACCCCAAATATTTGAATTGCCTAATCTCTACTGACGACGGATAAGAATCCAGAAACACGTGTATAGAGATGGCCAGTACTAATCTGCACCAACCTGGTGAAATACTCGAAAAACTTTTGCAAGTACACACGCTTGGCGAACTGCATTTACCATAATGCTTAGGGGCGAACCTGCTGGGGGTGAAGCAGTGTGATCCCACATTGGTTTCCTGTTTAAAAGGCTCCCTCGAGCCGCTTGAGCTGACGAGCTCGTGGAGAGGCACCTGCGCGCCTTGAGAGGTACTGTGACCCGAGAACACTTTGGCAGCCTGCTCAGCAACCCCAAATATTTGAATTGCCTAATCTCTACTGACGACGGATAAGAATCCAGAAACACGTGTATAGAGATGGCCAGTACTAATCTGCACCAACCTGGTGAAATACTCGAAAAACTTTTGCAAGTACACACGCTTGGCGAACTGCATTTACCATAATGCTTAGGGGCGAACCTGCTGGGGGGTGAAGCAGTGTGATCCCACATTGGTTTCCTGTTTAAAAGGCTCCCTCGAGCCGCTTGAGCTGACGAGCTCGTGGAGAGGCACCTGCGCGCCTTGAGAGGTACTGTGACCTGAGAACACTTTGGCAGCCTGCTCAGCAACCCCAAATATTTGAATTGCCTAATCTCTACTGACGACGGATAAGAATCCAGAAACACGTGTATAGAGATGGCCAGTACTAATCTGCACCAACCTGGTGAAATACTCGAAAAACGTTTTGCAAGTACACACGCTTGGCGAACTGCATTTACCATAATGCTTAGGGGCGAACCTGCTGGGGGTGAAGCAGTGTGATCCCACATTGGTTTCCTGTTTAAAAGGCTCCCTCGAGCCGCTTGAGCTGACGAGCTCGTGGAGAGGCACCTGCGCGCCTTGAGAGGTACTGTGACCCGAGAACACTTTGGCAGCCTGCTCAGCAACCCCAAATATTTGAATTGCCTAATCTCTACTGACGACGGATAAGAATCCAGAAACACGTGTATAGAGATGGCCAGTACTAATCTGCACCAACCTGGTGAAATACTCGAAAAACTTTTGCAAGTACACACGCTTGGCGAACTGCATTTACCATAATGCTTAGGGGCGAACCTGCTGGGGGGTGAAGCAGTGTGATCCCACATTGGTTTCCTGTTTAAAAGGCTCCCTCGAGCCGCTTGAGCTGACGAGCTCGTGGAGAGGCACCTGCGCGCCTTGAGAGGTACTGTGACCTGAGAACACTTTGGCAGCCTGCTCAGCAACCCCAAATATTTGAATTGCCTAATCTCTACTGACGACGGATAAGAATCCAGAAACACGTGTATAGAGATGGCCAGTACTAATCTGCACCAACCTGGTGAAATACTCGAAAAACTTTTGCAAGTACACACGCTTGGCGAACTGCATTTACCATAATGCTTAGGGGCGAACCTGCTGGGGGGTGAAGCAGTGTGATCCCACATTGGTTTCCTGTTTAAAAGGCTCCCTCGAGCCGCTTGAGCTGACGAGCTCGTGGAGAGGCACCTGCGCGCCTTGAGAGGTACTGTGACCCGAGAACACTTTGGCAGCCTGCTCAGCAACCCCAAATATTTGAATTGCCTAATCTCTACTGACGACGGATAAGAATCCAGAAACACGTGTATAGAGATGGCCAGTACTAATCTGCACCAACCTGGTGAAATACTCGAAAAACTTTTGCAAGTACACACGCTTGGCGAACTGCATTTACCATAATGCTTAGGGGCGAACCTGCTGGGGGGTGAAGCAGTGTGATCCCACATTGGTTTCCTGTTTAAAAGGCTCCCTCGAGCCGCTTGAGCTGACGAGCTCGTGGAGAGGCACCTGCGCGCCTTGAGAGGTACTGTGACCTGAGAACACTTTGGCAGCCTGCTCAGCAACCCCAAATATTTGAATTGCCTAATCTCTACTGACGACGGATAAGAATCCAGAAACACGTGTATAGAGATGGCCAGTACTAATCTGCACCAACCTGGTGAAATACTCGAAAAACTTTTGCAAGTACACACGCTTGGCGAACTGCATTTACCATAATGCTTAGGGGCGAACCTGCTGGGGGGTGAAGCAGTGTGATCCCACATTGGTTTCCTGTTTAAAAGGCTCCCTCGAGCCGCTTGAGCTGACGAGCTCGTGGAGAGGCACCTGCGCGCCTTGAGAGGTACTGTGACCCGAGAACACTTTGGCAGCCTGCTCAGCAACCCCAAATATTTGAATTGCCTAATCTCTACTGACGACGGATAAGAATCCAGAAACACGTGTATAGAGATGGCCAGTACTAATCTGCACCAACCTGGTGAAATACTCGAAAAACTTTTGCAAGTACACACGCTTGGCGAACTGCATTTACCATAATGCTTAGGGGCGAACCTGCTGGGGGGTGAAGCAGTGTGATCCCACATTGGTTTCCTGTTTAAAAGGCTCCCTCGAGCCGCTTGAGCTGACGAGCTCGTGGAGAGGCACCTGCGCGCCTTGAGAGGTACTGTGACCTGAGAACACTTTGGCAGCCTGCTCAGCAACCCCAAATATTTGAATTGCCTAATCTCTACTGACGACGGATAAGAATCCAGAAACACGTGTATAGAGATGGCCAGTACTAATCTGCACCAACCTGGTGAAATACTCGAAAAACTTTTGCAAGTACACACGCTTGGCGAACTGCATTTACCATAATGCTTAGGGGCGAACCTGCTGGGGGGTGAAGCAGTGTGATCCCACATTGGTTTCCTGTTTAAAAGGCTCCCTCGAGCCGCTTGAGCTGACGAGCTCGTGGAGAGGCACCTGCGCGCCTTGAGAGGTACTGTGACCCGAGAACACTTTGGCAGCCTGCTCAGCAACCCCAAATATTTGAATTGCCTAATCTCTACTGACGACGGATAAGAATCCAGAAACACGTGTATAGAGATGGCCAGTACTAATCTGCACCAACCTGGTGAAATACTCGAAAAACGTTTGCAAGTACACACGCTTGGCGCACTGCATTTACCATAATGCTTAGGGGCGAACCTGCTGGGGGGTGAAGCAGTGTGATCCAACATTGGTTTCCTGTTTAAAAGGCTCCCTCGAGCCGCTTGAGCTGACGAGCTCGTGGAGAGGCACCTGCGCGCCTTGTGAGGTACTGTGACCCGAGAACACTTTGGCAGCCTGCTCAGCAACCCCAAATATTTGAATTGCCTAATCTCTACTGACGACGGATAAGAATCCAGAAACACGTGTATAGAGATGGCCAGTACTAATCTGCACCAACCTGGTGAAATACTCGAAAAACTTTTGCAAGTACACACGCTTGGCGAACTGCATTTACCATAATGCTTAGGGGCGAACCTGCTGGGGGGTGAAGCAGTGTGATCCCACATTGGTTTCCTGTTTAAAAGGCTCCCTCGAGCCGCTTGAGCTGACGAGCTCGTGGAGAGGCACCTGCGCGCCTTGAGAGGTACTGTGACCCGAGAACACTTTGGCAGCCTGCTCAGCAACCCCAAATATTTGAATTGCCTAATCTCTACTGACGACGGATAAGAATCCAGAAACACGTGTATAGAGATGGCCAGTACTAATCTGCACCAACCTGGTGAAATACTCGAAAAACGTTTTGCAAGTACACACGCTTGGCGAACTGCATTTACCATAATGCTTAGGGGCGAACCTGCTGGGGGGTGAAGCAGTGTGATCCCACATTGGTTTCCTGTTTAAAAGGCTCCCTCGAGCCGCTTGAGCTGACGAGCTCGTGGAGAGGCACCTGCGCGCCTTGAGAGGTACTGTGACCCGAGAACACTTTGGCAGCCTGCTCAGCAACCCCAAATATTTGAATTGCCTAATCTCTACTGACGACGGATAAGAATCCAGAAACACGTGTATAGAGATGGCCAGTACTAATCTGCACCAACCTGGTGAAATACTCGAAAAACTTTTGCAAGTACACACGCTTGGCGAACTGCATTTACCATAATGCTTAGGGGCGAACCTGCTGGGGGGTGAAGCAGTGTGATCCCACATTGGTTTCCTGTTTAAAAGGCTCCCTCGAGCCGCTTGAGCTGACGAGCTCGTGGAGAGGCACCTGCGCGCCTTGAGAGGTACTGTGACCCGAGAACACTTTGGCAGCCTGCTCAGCAACCCCAAATATTTGAATTGCCTAATCTCTACTGACGACGGATAAGAATCCAGAAACACGTGTATAGAGATGGCCAGTACTAATCTGCACCAACCTGGTGAAATACTCGAAAAACTTTTGCAAGTACACACGCTTGGCGAACTGCATTTACCATAATGCTTAGGGGCGAACCTGCTGGGGGGTGAAGCAGTGTGATCCCACATTGGTTTCCTGTTTAAAAGGCTCCCTCGAGCCGCTTGAGCTGACGAGCTCGTGGAGAGGCACCTGCGCGCCTTGAGAGGTACTGTGACCTGAGAACACTTTGGCAGCCTGCTCAGCAACCCCAAATATTTGAATTGCCTAATCTCTACTGACGACGGATAAGAATCCAGAAACACGTGTATAGAGATGGCCAGTACTAATCTGCACCAACCTGGTGAAATACTCGAAAAACTTTTGCAAGTACACACGCTTGGCGAACTGCATTTACCATAATGCTTAGGGGCGAACCTGCTGGGGGGTGAAGCAGTGTGATCCCACATTGGTTTCCTGTTTAAAAGGCTCCCTCGAGCCGCTTGAGCTGACGAGCTCGTGGAGAGGCACCTGCGCGCCTTGAGAGGTACTGTGACCCGAGAACACTTTGGCAGCCTGCTCAGCAACCCCAAATATTTGAATTGCCTAATCTCTACTGACGACGGATAAGAATCCAGAAACACGTGTATAGAGATGGCCAGTACTAATCTGCACCAACCTGGTGAAATACTCGAAAAACTTTTGCAAGTACACACGCTTGGCGAACTGCATTTACCATAATGCTTAGGGGCGAACCTGCTGGGGGGTGAAGCAGTGTGATCCCACATTGGTTTCCTGTTTAAAAGGCTCCCTCGAGCCGCTTGAGCTGACGAGCTCGTGGAGAGGCACCTGCGCGCCTTGAGAGGTACTGTGACCCGAGAACACTTTGGCAGCCTGCTCAGCAACCCCAAATATTTGAATTGCCTAATCTCTACTGACGACGGATAAGAATCCAGAAACACGTGTATAGAGATGGCCAGTACTAATCTGCACCAACCTGGTGAAATACTCGAAAAACTTTTGCAAGTACACACGCTTGGCGAACTGCATTTACCATAATGCTTAGGGGCGAACCTGCTGGGGGGTGAAGCAGTGTGATCCCACATTGGTTTCCTGTTTAAAAGGCTCCCTCGAGCCGCTTGAGCTGACGAGCTCGTGGAGAGGCACCTGCGCGCCTTGAGAGGTACTGTGACCCGAGAACACTTTGGCAGCCTGCTCAGCAACCCCAAATATTTGAATTGCCTAATCTCTACTGACGACGGATAAGAATCCAGAAACACGTGTATAGAGATGGCCAGTACTAATCTGCACCAACCTGGTGAAATACTCGAAAAACTTTTGCAAGTACACACGCTTGGCGAACTGCATTTACCATAATGCTTAGGGGCGAACCTGCTGGGGGGTGAAGCAGTGTGATCCCACATTGGTTTCCTGTTTAAAAGGCTCCCTCGAGCCGCTTGAGCTGACGAGCTCGTGGAGAGGCACCTGCGCGCCTTGAGAGGTACTGTGACCCGAGAACACTTTGGCAGCCTGCTCAGCAACCCCAAATATTTGAATTGCCTAATCTCTACTGACGACGGATAAGAATCCAGAAACACGTGTATAGAGATGGCCAGTACTAATCTGCACCAACCTGGTGAAATACTCGAAAAACTTTTGCAAGTACACACGCTTGGCGAACTGCATTTACCATAATGCTTAGGGGCGAACCTGCTGGGGGGTGAAGCAGTGTGATCCCACATTGGTTTCCTGTTTAAAAGGCTCCCTCGAGCCGCTTGAGCTGACGAGCTCGTGGAGAGGCACCTGCGCGCCTTGAGAGGTACTGTGACCCGAGAACACTTTGGCAGCCTGCTCAGCAACCCCAAATATTTGAATTGCCTAATCTCTACTGACGACGGATAAGAATCCAGAAACACGTGTATAGAGATGGCCAGTACTAATCTGCACCAACCTGGTGAAATACTCGAAAAACTTTTGCAAGTACACACGCTTGGCGAACTGCATTTACCATAATGCTTAGGGGCGAACCTGCTGGGGGGTGAAGCAGTGTGATCCCACATTGGTTTCCTGTTTAAAAGGCTCCCTCGAGCCGCTTGAGCTGACGAGCTCGTGGAGAGGCACCTGCGCGCCTTGAGAGGTACTGTGACCCGAGAACACTTTGGCAGCCTGCTCAGCAACCCCAAATATTTGAATTGCCTAATCTCTACTGACGACGGATAAGAATCCAGAAACACGTGTATAGAGATGGCCAGTACTAATCTGCACCAACCTGGTGAAATACTCGAAAAACTTTTGCAAGTACACACGCTTGGCGAACTGCATTTACCATAATGCTTAGGGGCGAACCTGCTGGGGGGTGAAGCAGTGTGATCCCACATTGGTTTCCTGTTTAAAAGGCTCCCTCGAGCCGCTTGAGCTGACGAGCTCGTGGAGAGGCACCTGCGCGCCTTGAGAGGTACTGTGACCCGAGAACACTTTGGCAGCCTGCTCAGCAACCCCAAATATTTGAATTGCCTAATCTCTACTGACGACGGATAAGAATCCAGAAACACGTGTATAGAGATGGCCAGTACTAATCTGCACCAACCTGGTGAAATACTCGAAAAACTTTTGCAAGTACACACGCTTGGCGAACTGCATTTACCATAATGCTTAGGGGCGAACCTGCTGGGGGGTGAAGCAGTGTGATCCCACATTGGTTTCCTGTTTAAAAGGCTCCCTCGAGCCGCTTGAGCTGACGAGCTCGTGGAGAGGCACCTGCGCGCCTTGAGAGGTACTGTGACCCGAGAACACTTTGGCAGCCTGCTCAGCAACCCCAAATATTTGAATTGCCTAATCTCTACTGACGACGGATAAGAATCCAGAAACACGTGTATAGAGATGGCCAGTACTAATCTGCACCAACCTGGTGAAATACTCGAAAAACTTTTGCAAGTACACACGCTTGGCGAACTGCATTTACCATAATGCTTAGGGGCGAACCTGCTGGGGGGTGAAGCAGTGTGATCCCACATTGGTTTCCTGTTTAAAAGGCTCCCTCGAGCCGCTTGAGCTGACGAGCTCGTGGAGAGGCACCTGCGCGCCTTGAGAGGTACTGTGACCCGAGAACACTTTGGCAGCCTGCTCAGCAACCCCAAATATTTGAATTGCCTAATCTCTACTGACGACGGATAAGAATCCAGAAACACGTGTATAGAGATGGCCAGTACTAATCTGCACCAACCTGGTGAAATACTCGAAAAACTTTTGCAAGTACACACGCTTGGCGAACTGCATTTACCATAATGCTTAGGGGCGAACCTGCTGGGGGGTGAAGCAGTGTGATCCCACATTGGTTTCCTGTTTAAAAGGCTCCCTCGAGCCGCTTGAGCTGACGAGCTCGTGGAGAGGCACCTGCGCGCCTTGAGAGGTACTGTGACCCGAGAACACTTTGGCAGCCTGCTCAGCAACCCCAAATATTTGAATTGCCTAATCTCTACTGACGACGGATAAGAATCCAGAAACACGTGTATAGAGATGGCCAGTACTAATCTGCACCAACCTGGTGAAATACTCGAAAAACGTTTTGCAAGTACACACGCTTGGCGAACTGCATTTACCATAATGCTTAGGGGCGAACCTGCTGGGGGGTGAAGCAGTGTGATCCCACATTGATTTCCTGTTTAAAAGGCTCCCTCGAGCCGCTTGAGCTG
The DNA here is from genome assembly GCA_963921515.1 of Calotriton arnoldi. Lineage (NCBI taxonomy): Eukaryota > Metazoa > Chordata > Amphibia > Caudata > Salamandridae > Calotriton > Calotriton arnoldi. The sequence goes on from CAWUFW010008888.1 coordinate 795,948, forward strand.
ACAAGCTCGTGGAGAGGCACCTGCGCGCCTTGAGAGGTACTGTGACCCGAGAACACTTTGGCAGCCTCCTCAGGAACCCCAAATATTTGAATTGCCTAATCTCTACTGACGACGGATAAGAATCCAGAAACACGTGTATAGAGATGGCCAGTACTAATCTGCACCAACCTGGTGAAATACTCGAAAAACTTTTGCAAGTACACACGCTTGGCGAACTGCATTTACCATAATGCTTAGGGGCGAACCTGCTGGGGGGTGAAGCAGTGTGATCCCACATTGGTTTCCTGTTTAAAAGGCTCCCTCGAGCCGCTTGAGCTGACGAGCTCGTGGAGAGGCACCTGCGCGCCTTGAGAGGTACTGTGACCCGAGAACACTTTGGCAGCCTGCTCAGCAACCCCAAATATTTGAATTGCCTAATCTCTACTGACGACGGATAAGAATCCAGAAACACGTGTATAGAGATGGCCAGTACTAATCTGCACCAACCTGGTGAAATACTCGAAAAACTTTTGCAAGTACACACGCTTGGCGAACTGCATTTACCATAATGCTTAGGGGCGAACCTGCTGGGGGGTGAAGCAGTGTGATCCCACATTGGTTTCCTGTTTAAAAGGCTCCCTCGAGCCGCTTGAGCTGACGAGCTCGTGGAGAGGCACCTGCGCGCCTTGAGAGGTACTGTGACCCGAGAACACTTTGGCAGCCTGCTCAGCAACCCCAAATATTTGAATTGCCTAATCTCTACTGACGACGGATAAGAATCCAGAAACACGTGTATAGAGATGGCCAGTACTAATCTGCACCAACCTGGTGAAATACTCGAAAAACTTTTGCAAGTACACACGCTTGGCGAACTGCATTTACCATAATGCTTAGGGGCGAACCTGCTGGGGGGTGAAGCAGTGTGATCCCACATTGGTTTCCTGTTTAAAAGGCTCCCTCGAGCCGCTTGAGCTGACGAGCTCGTGGAGAGGCACCTGCGCGCCTTGAGAGGTACTGTGACCCGAGAACACTTTGGCAGCCTGCTCAGCAACCCCAAATATTTGAATTGCCTAATCTCTACTGACGACGGATAAGAATCCAGAAACACGTGTATAGAGATGGCCAGTACTAATCTGCACCAACCTGGTGAAATACTCGAAAAACTTTTGCAAGTACACACGCTTGGCGAACTGCATTTACCATAATGCTTAGGGGCGAACCTGCTGGGGGGTGAAGCAGTGTGATCCCACATTGGTTTCCTGTTTAAAAGGCTCCCTCGAGCCGCTTGAGCTGACGAGCTCGTGGAGAGGCACCTGCGCGCCTTGAGAGGTACTGTGACCCGAGAACACTTTGGCAGCCTGCTCAGCAACCCCAAATATTTGAATTGCCTAATCTCTACTGACGACGGATAAGAATCCAGAAACACGTGTATAGAGATGGCCAGTACTAATCTGCACCAACCTGGTGAAATACTCGAAAAACTTTTGCAAGTACACACGCTTGGCGAACTGCATTTACCATAATGCTTAGGGGCGAACCTGCTGGGGGGTGAAGCAGTGTGATCCCACATTGGTTTCCTGTTTAAAAGGCTCCCTCGAGCCGCTTGAGCTGACGAGCTCGTGGAGAGGCACCTGCGCGCCTTGAGAGGTACTGTGACCCGAGAACACTTTGGCAGCCTGCTCAGCAACCCCAAATATTTGAATTGCCTAATCTCTACTGACGACGGATAAGAATCCAGAAACACGTGTATAGAGATGGCCAGTACTAATCTGCACCAACCTGGTGAAATACTCGAAAAACTTTTGCAAGTACACACGCTTGGCGAACTGCATTTACCATAATGCTTAGGGGCGAACCTGCTGGGGGGTGAAGCAGTGTGATCCCACATTGGTTTCCTGTTTAAAAGGCTCCCTCGAGCCGCTTGAGCTGACGAGCTCGTGGAGAGGCACCTGCGCGCCTTGAGAGGTACTGTGACCCGAGAACACTTTGGCAGCCTGCTCAGCAACCCCAAATATTTGAATTGCCTAATCTCTACTGACGACGGATAAGAATCCAGAAACACGTGTATAGAGATGGCCAGTACTAATCTGCACCAACCTGGTGAAATACTCGAAAAACTTTTGCAAGTACACACGCTTGGCGAACTGCATTTACCATAATGCTTAGGGGCGAACCTGCTGGGGGGTGAAGCAGTGTGATCCCACATTGGTTTCCTGTTTAAAAGGCTCCCTCGAGCCGCTTGAGCTGACGAGCTCGTGGAGAGGCACCTGCGCGCCTTGAGAGGTACTGTGACCCGAGAACACTTTGGCAGCCTGCTCAGCAACCCCAAATATTTGAATTGCCTAATCTCTACTGACGACGGATAAGAATCCAGAAACACGTGTATAGAGATGGCCAGTACTAATCTGCACCAACCTGGTGAAATACTCGAAAAACTTTTGCAAGTACACACGCTTGGCGAACTGCATTTACCATAATGCTTAGGGGCGAACCTGCTGGGGGGTGAAGCAGTGTGATCCCACATTGGTTTCCTGTTTAAAAGGCTCCCTCGAGCCGCTTGAGCTGACGAGCTCGTGGAGAGGCACCTGCGCGCCTTGAGAGGTACTGTGACCCGAGAACACTTTGGCAGCCTGCTCAGCAACCCCAAATATTTGAATTGCCTAATCTCTACTGACGACGGATAAGAATCCAGAAACACGTGTATAGAGATGGCCAGTACTAATCTGCACCAACCTGGTGAAATACTCGAAAAACGTTTGCAAGTACACACGCTTGGCGAACTGCATTTACCATAATGCTTAGGGGCGAACCTGCTGGGGGGTGAAGCAGTGTGATCCCACATTGGTTTCCTGTTTAAAAGGCTCCCTCGAGCCGCTTGAGCTGACGAGCTCGTGGAGAGGCACCGGCGCGCCTTGAGAGGTACTGTGACCCGAGAACACTTTGGCAGCCTGCTCAGCAACCCCAAATATTTGAATTGCCTAATCTCTACTGACAACGGATAAGAATCCAGAAACACGTGTATAGAGATGGCCAGTACTAATCTGCACCAACCTGGTGAAATACTCGAAAAACTTTTGCAAGTACACACGCTTGGCGAACTGCATTTACCATAATGCTTAGGGGAGAACCTGCTGGGGGGTGAAGCAGTGTGATCCCACATTGGTTTCCTGTTTAAAAGGCTCCCTCGAGCCGCTTGAGCTGACGAGCTTGTGGAGAGCCACCTGCGCGCCTTGAGAGGTACTGTGACCGGAGAACACTTTGGCAGCCTGCTCAGCAACCCCAAATATTTGAATTGCCTAATCTCTACTGACGACGGATAAGAATCCAGAAACACGTGTATAGAGATGGCCAGTACTAATCTGCACCAACCTGGTGAAATACTCGAAAAACTTTTGCAAGTACACACGCTTGGCGAACTGCATTTACCATAATGCTTAGGGGCGAACCTGCTGGGGGGTGAAGCAGTGTGATCCCACATTGGTTTCCTGTTTAAAAGGCTCCCTCGAGCCGCTTGAGCTGACGAGCTCGTGGAGAGGCACCTGCGCGCCTTGAGAGGTACTGTGACCCGAGAACACTTTGGCAGCCTGCTCAGCAACCCCAAATATTTGAATTGCCTAATCTCTACTGACGACGGATAAGAATCCAGAAACACGTGTATAGAGATGGCCAGTACTAATCTGCACCAACCTGGTGAAATACTCGAAAAACTTTTGCAAGTACACACGCTTGGCGAACTGCATTTACCATAATGCTTAGGGGCGAACCTGCTGGGGGGTGAAGCAGTGTGATCCCACATTGATTTCCTGTTTAAAAGGCTCCCTCGAGCCGCTTGAGCTGACAAGCTCGTGGAGAGGCACCTGCGCGCCTTGAGAGGTACTGTGACCCGAGAACACTTTGGCAGCCTGCTCAGCAACCCCAAATATTTGAATTGCCTAATCTCTACTGACGACGGATAAGAATCCAGAAACACGTGTATAGAGATGGCCAGTACTAATCTGCACCAACCTGGTGAAATACTCGAAAAACTTTTGCAAGTACACACGCTTGGCGAACTGCATTTACCATAATGCTTAGGGGCGAACCTGCTGGGGGGTGAAGCAGTGTGATCCCACATTGGTTTCCTGTTTAAAAGGCTCCCTCGAGCCGCTTGAGCTGACGAGCTCGTGGAGAGGCACCTGCGCGCCTTGAGAGGTACTGTGACCCGAGAACACTTTGGCAGCCTGCTCAGCAACCCCAAATATTTGAATTGCCTAATCTCTACTGACGACGGATAAGAATCCAGAAACACGTGTATAGAGATGGCCAGTACTAATCTGCACCAACCTGGTGAAATACTCGAAAAACCTTTGCAAGTACACACGCTTGGCGAACTGCATTTACCATAATGCTTAGGGGCGAACCTGCTGGGGGGTGAAGCAGTGTGATCCCACATTGGTTTCCTGTTTAAAAGGCTTCCTCGAGCCGCTTAAGCTGATGAGCTCGTGGAGAGGCACCTGCGCGCCTTGAGAGGTACTGTGACCCGAGAACACTTTGGCAGCCTGCTCAGCAACCCCAAATATTTGAATTGCCTAATCTCTACTGACGACGGATAAGAATCCAGAAACACGTGTATAGAGATGGCCAGTACTAATCTGCACCAACCTGGTGAAATACTCGAAAAACTTTTGCAAGTACACACGCTTGGCGAACTGCATTTACCATAATGCTTAGGGGCGAACCTGCTGGGGGGTGAAGCAGTGTGATCCCACATTGGTTTCCTGTTTAAAAGGCTCCCTCGAGCCGCTTGAGCTGACGAGCTCGTGGAGAGGCACCTGCGCGCCTTGAGAGGTACTGTGACCCGAGAACACTTTGGCAGCCTGCTCAGCAACCCCAAATATTTGAATTGCCTAATCTCTACTGACGACGGATAAGAATCCAGAAACACGTGTATAGAGATGGCCAGTACTAATCTGCACCAACCTGGTGAAATACTCGAAAAACTTTTGCAAGTACACACGCTTGGCGAACTGCATTTACCATAATGCTTAGGGGCGAACCTGCTGGGGGGTGAAGCAGTGTGATCCCACATTGGTTTCCTGTTTAAAAGGCTCCCTCGAGCCGCTTGAGCTGACGAGCTCGTGGAGAGGCACCTGCGCGCCTTGAGAGGTACTGTGACCCGAGAACACTTTGGCAGCCTGCTCAGCAACCCCAAATATTTGAATTGCCTAATCTCTACTGACGACGGATAAGAATCCAGAAACACGTGTATAGAGATGGCCAGTACTAATCTGCACCAACCTGGTGAAATACTCGAAAAACGTTTGCAAGTACACACGCTTGGCGAACTGCATTTACCATAATGCTTAGGGGCGAACCTGCTGGGGGGTGAAGCAGTGTGATCCCACATTGGTTTCCTGTTTAAAAGGCTCCCTCGAGCCGCTTGAGCTGACGAGCTCGTGGAGAGGCACCTGCGCGCCTTGAGAGGTACTGTGACCTGAGAACACTTTGGCAGCCTGCTCAGCAACCCCAAATATTTGAATTGCCTAATCTCTACTGACGACGGATAAGAATCCAGAAACACGTGTATAGAGATGGCCAGTACTAATCTGCACCAACCTGGTGAAATACTCGAAAAACTTTTGCAAGTACACACGCTTGGCGAACTGCATTTACCATAATGCTTAGGGGCGAACCTGCTGGGGGGTGAAGCAGTGTGATCCCACATTGGTTTCCTGTTTAAAAGGCTCCCTCGAGCCGCTTGAGCTGACGAGCTCGTGGAGAGGCACCTGCGCGCCTTGAGAGGCACTGTGTCCCGAGAACACTTTGGCAGCCTGCTCAGCAACCCCAAATATTTGAATTGCCTAATCTCTACTGACGACGGATAAGAATCCAGAAACACGTGTATAGAGATGGCCAGTACTAATCTGCACCAACCTGGTGAAATACTCGAAAAACTTTTTCAAGTACACATGCTTGGCGACCTGCATTTACCATAATGCTCAGGGGCGAACCTGCTGGGGGGTGAAGCAGTGTGATCCCACATTGGTTTCGTGTTTAAAAGGCTCCCTCGAGCCGCTTGAGCTGACGAGCTCGCGGAGAAGCTCCTGCGCGCCTTGAGAGGTACTGTGACCCGAGAACAATTTGGCAGCCTGCTCAGCAACCCCAAATATTTGAATTGCCTAATCTCTACTGACGACGGATAAGAATCCAGAAACACGTCTATAGAGATGGCCAGTACTAATCTGCACCAACCTGGTGAAATACTCGAAAAACTTTTGCAAGTACACACGCTTGGCGAACTGCATTTACCATAATGCTTAGGGGTGAACCTGCTGGGGGGTGAAGCAGTGTGATCCCACATTGGTTTCCTGTTTAAAAGGCTCCTTCGAGCCGCTTGAGCTGGCGAGCTCGTGGAGAGGCACCTGCACGCCTTGAGAGGTACTGTGACCCGAGAACACTTTGGCAGCCTGCTCAGCAACCCCAAATATTTGAATTGCATAATCTCTACTGACGACGGATAAGAATCCAGAAACACGTGTATAGAGATGGCCAGTACTAATCTGCACCAACCTGGTGAAATACTCGAAAAACGTTTGCAAGTACACACGCTTGGCGAACTGCATTTACCTTAATGCTTAAGGGCGAACCTGCTGGGGGGTGAAGCAGTGTGATCCCACATTGGTTTCCTGTTTAAAAGGCTCCCTCGAGCCGCTTGAGCTGACGAGCTCGTGGAGAGGCACCTGCGCGCCTTGAGAGGTACTGTGACCGGAGAACACTTTGGCAGCCTGCTCAGCAACCCCAAATATTTGAATTGCCTAATCTCTACTGACGACGGATAAGAATCCAGAAACACGTGTATAGAGATGGCCAGTACTAATCTGCACCAACCTGGTGAAATACTCGAAAAACTTTTGCAAGTACACACGCTTGGCGAACTGCATTTACCATAATGCTTAGGGGCAAACCTGCTGGGGGGTGAAGCAGTGTGATCCCACATTGGTTTCCTGTTTAAAAGGCTCCCTCGAGCCGCTTGAGCTGACGAGCTTGTGGAGAGGCACCTGCGCGCCTTGAGAGGTACTGTGACCGGAGAACACTTTGACAGCCTGCTCAGCAACCCCAAATATTTGAATTGCCTTATCTCTTCTGACGACGGATAAGAATCCAGAAACACGTGTATAGAGATGGCCAGTACTAATCTGCACCAACCTGGTGAAATACTCGAAAAACTTTTGCAAGTACACACGCTTGGCGAACTGCATTTACCATAATGCTTAGGGGCGAACCTGCTGGGAGGTGAAGCAGTGTGATCCCACATTGGTTTGCTGATTAAAAGGCTCCCTCGAGCCGCTTGAGCTGACGAGCTCGTGGAGAGGCACCTGCGTGCCTTGAGAGGTACTGTGACCCGAGAACACTTTGGCAGCCTGCTCAGCAACCCCAAATATTTGAATTGCCTAATCTCTACTGACGACGGATAAGAATCCAGAAACACGTGTATAGAGATGGCCAGTACTAATCTGCACCAACCTGGTGAAATACTCGAAAAACTTTTGCAAGTACACACGCTTGGCGAACTGCATTTACCATAATGATTAGGGGAGAACCTGCTGGGGGGTGAAGCAGTGTGATCTCACATTGGTTTCCTGTTTAAAAGGCTCCCTCGAGCCGCTTGAGCTGACGAGCTTGTGGAGAGCCACCTGCGCGCCTTGAGAGGTACTGTGACCGGAGAACACTTTGGCAGCCTGCTCAGCAACCCCAAATATTTGAATTGCCTAATCTCTTACTGACGACGGATAAGAATCCAGAAACACGTGTATAGAGATGGCCAGTACTAATCTGCACCAACCTGGTGAAATACTCGAAAAACTTTTGCAAGTACACACGCTTGGCGAACTGCATTTACCATAATGCTTAGGGGCGAACCTGCTGGGGGGTGAAGCAGTGTGATCCCACATTTGTTTCCTGTTTAAAAGGCTTCCTTGAGCCGCTTGAGCTGATGAGCTCGTGGAGAGGCACCTGCGCGCCTTGAGAGGTACTGTGACCTGAGAACACTTTGGCAGCCTGCTCAGCAACCCCAAATATTTGAATTGTCTAATCTCTACTGACGACGGATAAGAATCCAGAAACACGTGTATAGAGATGGCCAGTACTAATCTGCACCAACCTGGTGAAATACTCGAAAAACTTTTGCAAGTACACACGCTTGGCAAACTGCATTTACCATAATGCTTAGGGGCGAACCTGCTGGGGGGTGAAGCAGTGTGATCCCACATTGGTTTCCTGTTTAAAAGGCTCCCTCGAGCCGCTTGAGCTGACGAGCTCGTGGAGAGGCACCTACGCGCCTTGAGAGGCACTGTGTCCCGAGAACACTTTGGCAGCCTGCTCAGCAACCCCAAATATTTGAATTGCCTAATCTCTACTGACGACGGATAAGAATCCAGAAACACGTGTATAGAGATGGCCAGTACTAATCTGCACCAACCTGGTGAAATACTCGAAAAACGTTTGCAAGTACACACGCTGGGCGAACTGCATTTACCATAATGCTTAGGGGCGAACCTGCTGGGGGGTGAAGCAGTGTGATCCCACATTGGTTTCCTGTTTAAAAGGCTCCCTCGAGCCGCTTTAGCTGACAAGCTCGTGGAGAGGCACCTACGCGCCTTGAGAGGTACTGTGACCCGAGAACACTTTGGCAGCCTGCTCAGCAACCCCAAATATTTGAATTGCCTAATCTCTACTGACGACGGATAAGAATCCAGAAACACGTGTATAGAGATGGCCAGTACTAATCTGCACCAACCTGGTGAAATACTCGAAAAACTTTTGCAAGTACACACGCTTGGCGAACTGCATTTACCATAATGTTTAGGGGCGAACCTGCTGGGGGTGAAGCAGTGTGATCCCACATTGGTTTCCTGTTTAAAAGGCTTCCTCGAGCCGCTTGAGCTGACGAGCTCGTGGAGAGGCACCTGCGCGCCTTGAGAGGTACTGTGACCTGAGAACACTTTGGCAGCCTGCTCAGCAACCCCAAATATTTGAATTGTCTAATCTCTACTGACAACGGATAAGAATCCAGAAACACGTGTATAGAGATGGCCAGAACTAATCTGCACCAACCTGGTGAAATACTCAAAAACGTTTTGCAAGTACACACGCTTGGCGAACTGCATTTACCATAATGCTTAGGGGCGAACCTGCTGGGGGGTGAAGCAGTGTGATCCCACATTGGTTTCCTGTTTAAAAGGCTCCCTCGAGCCGCTTGAGCTGACAAGCTCGTGGAGAGGCACCGGCGCGCCTTGAGAGGTACTGTGACCCGAGAACACTTTGGCAGCCTGCTCAGCAACCCCAAATATTTGAATTGCCTAATCTCTACTGACGACGGATAAGAATCCAGAAACACGTGTATAGAGATGGCCAGTACTAATCTGCACCAACCTGGTGAAATACTCGAAAAACTTTTGCAAGTACACACGCTTGGCGAACTGCATTTACCATAATGCTTAGGGGCGAACCTGCTGGGGGGTGAAGCAGTGTGATCCCACATTGGTTTCCTGTTTAAAAGGCTCCCTCGAGCCGCTTGAGCTGACGAGCTCGTGGAGAGGCACCTACGCGCCTTGAGAGGCACTGTGTCCAGAGAACACTTTGGCAGCCTGCTCAGCACCCCCAAATATTTGAATTGCCTAATCTCTACTGACGACGGATAAGAATCCAGAAACACGTGTATAGAGATGGCCAGTACTAATCTGCACCAACCTGGTGAAATACTCGAAAAACGTTTGCAAGTACACACGCTTGGCGAACTGCATTTACCATAATGCTTAAGGGCGAACCTGCTGGGGGGTGAAGCAGTGTGATCCCACATTGGTTTCCTGTTTAAAAGGCTTCCTCGAGCCGCTTGAGCTGACGAGCTCGTGGAGAGGTACCTGCGCGCCTCGAGAGGTACTGTGACCTGAGAACACTTTGGCAGCCTGCTCAGCAACCCCAAATATTTGAATTGCCTAATCTCTACTGACGACGGATAAGAATCCAGAAACACGTGTATAGAGATGGCCAGTACTAATCTGCACCAACCTGGTGAAATACTCGAAAAACTTTTGCAAGTACACACGCTTGGCGAACTGCATTTACCATAATGCTTATGGGCGAACCTGCTGGGGGGTGAAGCATTGTGATCCCACATTGGTTTCCTGTTTAAAAGGCTCCCTCGAGCCGCTTGAGCTGACGAGCTCGTGGAGAGGCACCTGCGCGCCTTGAGAGGTACTGTGACCCGAGAACACTTTGGCAGCCTCCTCAGCAACCCCAAATATTTGAATTGCATAATCTCTACTGACGAAGGATAAGAATCCAGAAACACGTGTATAGAGACGGCCAGTACTAATCTGCACCAACCTTGTGAAATACTCGAAAAACTTTTTCAAGTACACATGCTTTGCGACCTGCATTTACCATAATGCTCAGGGTCGAACCTGCTGGGGGGTGAAGCAGTGTGATCCCACATTGGTTTCGTGTTTAAAAGGCTCCCTCGAGCCGCTTGAGCTGACGAGCTCGCGGAGAGGCTCCTGCGCACCTTGAGAGGTACTGTGACCCGAGAACAATTTGGCAGCCTGCTCAGCAACCCCAAATATTTGAATTGTCTAATCTCTACTGACGACGGATAAGAATCCAGAAACACGTCTATAGAGATGGCCAGTACTAATCTGCACCAACCTGGTGAAATACTCGAAAAACTTTTGCAAGTACACACGCTTGGCGAACTGCATTTACCATAATGCTTAGGGGCGAACCTGCTGGGGGGTGAAGCCGTGTGATCCCACATTGGTTTCCTGTTTAAAAGGCTCCTTCGAGCCGCTTGAGCTGGCGAGCTCGTGGAGAGGCACCTGCACGCCTTGAGAGGTACTGTGACCCGAGAACACTTTGGCAGCCTGCTCAGCAACCCCAAATATTTGAATTGCATAATCTCTACTGACGACGGATAAGAATCCAGAAACAAGTGTATAGAGATGGCCAGTACTAATCTGCACCAACCTGGTGAAATACTCGAAAAACGTTTGCAAGTACACACGCTTGGCGAACTGCATTTGCCATAATGCTTAAGGGCGAACCTGCTGGGGGGTGAAGCAGTGTGATCCCACATTGGTTTCCTGTTTAAAAGGCTTCCTCGAGCCGCTTGAGCTGACGAGCTCGTGGAGAGGCACCTGCGCGCCTCGAGAGGTACTGTGACCTGAGAACACTTTGGCAGCCTTCTCAGCAACCCCAAATATTTGAATTGCCTAATCTCTACTGACGACGGATAAGAATCCAGAAACACGTGTATAGAGATGGCCAGTACTAATCTGCACCAACCTGGTGAAATACTCGAAAAACTTTTGCAAGTACACACGCTTGGCGAACTGCATTTACCATAATGCTTAGGGGCGAACCTGCTGGGGGTGAAGCAGTGTGATCCCACATTGGTTTCCTGTTTAAAAGGCTCCCTCGAGCCGGTTGAGCTGACGAGCTCGTGGAGAGGCACCTGCGCGCCTTGAGAGGCACTGTGTCCTGAGAACACTTTGGCAGCCTGCTCAGCAACCCCAAATATTTGAATTGCCTAATCTCTACTGACGACGGATAAGAATCCAGAAACACGTGTATAGAGCTGTCCAGTACTAATCTGCACCAACCTGGTGAAATACTCGAAAAACCTTTGCAAGTACACACGCTGGGCGAACTGCATTTACCATAATGCTTAGGGGCGAACCTGCTGGGGGGTGAAGCAGTGTGATCCCACATTTGTTTCCTGTTTAAAAGGCTTCCTCAAGCTGCTTGAGCTGACGAGCTCGTGGAGAGGCACCTGCGCGCCTCGAGAGGTACTGTGACCTGAGAACACTTTGGCAGCCTGCTCAGCAACCCCAAATATTTGAATTGCCTAATCTCTACTGACGACGGATAAGAATCCAGAAACACGTGTATAGAGATGGCCAGTACTAATCTGCACCAACCTGGTGAAATACTCGAAAAACTTTTGCAAGTACACATGCTTGGCGAACTGCATTTACCATAATGCTTAGGGGCGAACCTGCTGGGGAGTTAAGCAGTGTGATCCCACATTGGCTTCCTGTTTAAAAGGCTTCCTCTAACCGCTTGAGCTGACGAGTTCTTGGAGAGGCACCTGCGCGCCTTGAGAGGTACTGTGACCCGAGATCACTTTGGCAGCCTGCTCAGCAACCCCAAATATTTGAATTGCCTAATCTCTACTGACGACGGATAAGAATCCAGAAACACGTCTATAGAGATGGCCAGTACTAATCTGCACCAACCTGGTGAAATACTCAAAAAACGTTTGCAAGTACACACGCTTGGCGAACTGCATTTACCATAAGTCTTAGGGGCGAACCTGCTGGGGGTGAAGCAGTGTGATCCCACATTGGTTTCCTGTTTAAAAGGCTCCCTCGAGCCGCTTGAGCTGACGAGCTCGTGGAGAGGCACCTGCGCGCCTCGAGAGGTACTGTGACCTGAGAAAACTTTGGCAGCCTGCTCAGCAACCCCAAATATTTGAATTGCCTAATCTCTACTGACGACGGATAAGAATCCAGAAACACGTGTATAGAGATGGCCAGTACTAATCTGCACAAACCTGGTGAAATACTCGAAAAACTTTTGCAAGTACACACGCTTGGCGAACTGCATTTACCATAATGCTTAGGGGAGAACCTGCTGGGGGTGAAGCAGTGTGATCCCACATTGGTTTGCTGATTAAAAGGCTCCCTCGAGCCGCTTGAGCTGACGAGCTCGTGGAGAGGCACCTGCGCGCCTTGAGAGGTACTGTGACCCGAGAACACTTTGGCAGCCTGCTCAGCAACCCCAAATATTTGAATTGCCTAATCTCTACTGACGACGGATAAGAATCCAGAAACACGTGTATAGAGATGGCCAGTACTAATCTGCACCAACCTGGTGAAATACTCGAAAAACTTTTGCAAGTACACACGCTTGGCGAACTGCATTTACCATAATGCTTAGGGGCGAACCTGCTGGGGGGTGAAGCAGTGTGATCCCACATTGGTTTCCTGTTTAAAAGGCTCCCTCGAGCCGGTTGAGCTGACGAGCTCGTGGAGAGGCACCTGCGCGCCTTGAGAGGCACTGTGTCCTGAGAACACTTTGGCAGCCTGCTCAGCAACCCCAAATATTTGAATTGCCTAATCTCTACTGACGACGGATAAGAATCCAGAAACACGTGTATAGAGATGTCCAGTACTAATCTGCACCAACCTGGTGAAATACTCGAAAGACTTTTGCAAGTACACACGCTGGGCGAACTGCATTTACCATAATGCTTAGGGGCGAACCTGCTGGGGAGTGAAGCAGTGTGATCCCACATTGGTTACCTGTTTAAAAGGCTCCCTCGAGCAGCTTGAGCTGACGAGCTTGTGGAGAGGCACCTGTGCGCCTTGAGAGGTACTGTGACCCGAGAACACTTTGGCAGCCTGCTCAGCAACCCCAAATATTTGAATTGCCTAATCTCTACTGACGACGGATAAGAATCCAGAAACACGTGTATAGAGATGGCCAGTAATAATCTGCACCAACCTGGTGAAATACTCGAAAAACCTTTGCAAGTACACACGCTGGGCGAACTGCATTTACCATAATGCTTAGGGGCGAACCTGCTGGGGGGTGAAGCAGTGTGATCCCACATTTGTTTCCTGTTTAAAAGGCTTCCTCGAGCTGCTTGAGCTGACGAGCTCGTGGAGAGGCACCTGCGCGCCTCGAGAGGTACTGTGACCTGAGAACACTTTGGCAGCCTGCTCAGCAACCCCAAATATTTGAATTGCCTAATCTCTACTGACGACGGATAAGAATCCAGAAACACGTGTATAGAGATGGCCAGTACTAATCTGCACCAACCTGGTGAAATACTCGAAAAACGTTTGCAAGTACACACGCTTGGCGAACTGCATTTACCATAATGCTTAAGGGCGAACCTGCTGGGGGGTGAAGCAGTGTGATCCCACATTGGTTTCCTGTTTAAAAGGCTTCCTCGAGCCGCTTGAGCTGACGAGCTCGCGGAGAGGCTCCTGTGCGCCTTGAGAGGTACTGTGACCCGAGAACAATTTGGCAGCCTGCTCAGCAACCCCAAATATTTGAATTGTCTAATCTCTACTGACTACGGATAAGAATCCAGAAACACGTCTATAGAGATGGCCAGTACTAATCTGCACCAACCTGGTGAAATACTCGAAAAACTTTTGCAAGTACACACGCTTGGCGAACTGCATTTACCATAATGCTTAGGGGCGAACCTGCTGGGGGGTGAAGCAGTGTGATCCGGCATTGGTTTCCTGTTTAAAAGGCTCCCTCGAGCCGCTTGAGCTGACGAGCTCGTGGAGAGGCACCGGCGTGCCTTGAGAGGTACTGAGACCCGAGAACACTTTGGCAGCCTGCTCAGCAACCCCAAATATTTGAATTGCCTAATCTCTACTGACGACGGATAAGAATCCAGAAACACGTCTATAGAGATGGCCAGTACTAATCTGCACCAACCTGGTGAAATACTCAAAAAACTTTTGCAAGTACACACGCTTGGCGAACTGCATTTACCATAATGCTTAGGGGCGAACCTGCTGGGGGGTGAAGCAGTGTGATCCCACATTGGTTTCCTGTTTAAAAGGCTCCCTCGAGCCGCTTGAGCTGACGAGCTCGTGGAGAGGCACTGGTGCGCCTTGAGAGGTACTGTGACCCGAGAACACTTTGTCAGCCTGCTCAGCAACCCCAAATATTTGAATTGTCTAATCTCTACTGACGACGGATAAGAATCCAGAAACACATGTATAGAGATGGCCAGTACTAATCTGCACCAACCTGGTGAAATACTCGAAAATCTTTTGCAAGTACACACGCTTGGCGAACTGCATTTACCATAATGCTTAGGGGCGAACCTGCTGGGGGGTGAAGCAGTGTGATCCCACATTGGTTTGCTGATTAAAAGGCTCCCTCGAGCCGCTTGAGCTGACGAGCTCGTGGAGAGGCACCTGCGCGCCTCGAGAGGTACTGTGACCTGAGAACACTTTGGCAGTCTGCTCAGCAACCCCAAATATTTGAATTGCCTAATCTCTACTGACGACGGATAAGAATCCAGAAATACGTGTATAGAGATGGCCAGTACTAATCTGCACCAACCTGGTGAAATACTCGAAAAACTTTTGCAAGTACACATGCTTGGCGAACTGCATTTACCATAATGCTTAGGGGCGAACCTGCTGGGGGTGAAGCAGTGTGATCCCACATTGGCTTCCTGTTTAAAAGGCTCCCTCTAACCGCTTGAGCTGACGAGCTCTTGGAGAGGCACCTGCGCGCCTTGAGACGTACTGTGACCCGAGAACACTTTGGCAGCCTGCTCAGCAACCCCAAATATTTGAATTGCCTAATCTCTACTGACGACGGATAAGAATCCAGAAACACGTGTATAGAGATGGCCAGTACTAATCTGCACCAACCTGGTGAAATACTCGAAAAACGTTTGCAAGTACACACGCTTGGCGAATTGCATTTACCATAATGCTTAAGGGCGAACCTGCTGGGGGGTGAAGCAGTGTGATCCCACATTGGTTTCGTGTTTAAAAGGCTCCCTCGAGCCGCTTGAGCTGACGAGCTCGCAGAGAGGCTCCTGCGCGCCTTGAGAGGTACTGTGACCCGAGAACAATTTGGCAGCCTGCTCAGCAACCCCAAATATTTGAATTGTCTAATCTCTACTGACGACGGATAAGAATCCAGAAACACGTCTATAGAGATGGCCAGTACTAATCTGCACCAACCTGGTGAAATACTCGAAAAACTTTTGCAAGTACACACGCTTGGCGAACTGCATTTACCATAATGCTTAGGGGCGAACCTGCTGGGGGGTGAAGCAGTGTGATCCCACATTGGTTTCCTGTTTAAAAGGCTCCCTCGAGCCGCTTGAGCTGACGAGCTCGTGGAGAGGCACCGGCGCGCCTTGAGAGGTACATTGACCCGAGAACACTTTGGCAGCCTGCTCAGCAACCCCAAATATTTGAATTGCATAATCTCTACTGACGACGGATAAGAATCCAGAAACACGTCTATAGAGATGGGCAGTACTAATCTGCCCCAACCTGGTGAAATACTCGAAAAACGTTTGCAAGTACACACACTTGGCGAACTGCATTTACCATAATGCTTAGGGGCGATCCTGCTGGGGGGTGAAGCAGTGTGATCCCACATTGGTTTCCTGTTTAAAAAGCTCCCTCGAGCCGCTTGAGCTGACGAGCTCGTGGAGAGGCACCGGTGCGCCTTGAGAGGTACTGTGACCCGAGAACACTTTGTCAGCCTGCTCAGCAACCCCAAATATTTGAATTGCCTAATCTCTACTGACGACGGATAAGAATCCAGAAACACATGTATAGAGATGGCCAGTACTAATCTGCACCAACCTGGTGAAATACTCGAAAAACTTTTGCAAGTACACACGCTTGGCGAACTGCATTTACCATAATGCTCAGGGGCGAACCTGCTGGGGGGTGAAGCAGTGTGATCCGACATTGGTTTCCTGTTTAAAAGGCTTCCTCTAACCGCTTGAGCTGACGAGTTCTTGGAGAGGCACCTGCGCGCCTTGAGAGGTACTGTGACCCGAGATCACTTTGGCAGCCTGCTCAGCAACCCCAAATATTTGAATTGCCTAATCTCTACTGACGACGGATAAGAATCCAGAAACACGTCTATAGAGATGGCCAGTACTAATCTGCACCAACCTGGTGAAATACTCAAAAAACGTTTGCAAGTACACACGCTTGGCGAACTGCATTTACCATAAGTCTTAGGGGCGAACCTGCTGGGGGGTGAAGCAGTGTGATCCCACATTGGTTTCCTGTTTAAAAGGCTCCCTCGAGCCGCTTGAGCTGACGAGCTCGTGGAGAGGCACCTGCGCGCCTCGAGAGGTACTGTGACCTGAGAAAACTTTGGCAGCCTGCTCAGCAACCCCAAATATTTGAATTGCCTAATCTCTACTGACGACGGATAAGAATCCAGAAACACGTGTATAGAGATGGCCAGTACTAATCTGCACAAACCTGGTGAAATACTCGAAAAACTTTTGCAAGTACACACGCTTGGCGAACTGCATTTACCATAATGCTTAGGGGAGAACCTGCTGGGGGTGAAGCAGTGTGATCCCACATTGGTTTGCTGATTAAAAGGCTCCCTCGAGCCGCTTGAGCTGACGAGCTCCTGGAGAGGCACCTGCGCGCCTTGAGAGGTACTGTGACCCGAGAACACTTTGGCAGCCTGCTCAGCAACCCCAAATATTTGAATTGCCTAATCTCTACTGACGACGGATAAGAATCCAGAAACACGTGTATAGAGATGGCCAGTACTAATCTGCACCAACCTGGTGAAATACTCGAAAAACTTTTGCAAGTACACACGCTTGGCGAACTGCATTTACCATAATGCTTAGGGGCGAACCTGCTGGGGGTGAAGCAGTGTGATCCCACATTGGTTTCCTGTTTAAAAGGCTCCCTCGAGCCGGTTGAGCTGACGAGCTCGTGGAGAGGCACCTGCGCGCCTTGAGAGGCACTGTGTCCTGAGAACACTTTGGCAGCCTGCTCAGCAACCCCAAATATTTGAATTGCCTAATCTCTACTGACAACGGATAAGAATCCAGAAACACGTGTATAGAGATGTCCAGTACTAATCTGCACCAACCTGGTGAAATACTCGAAAGACTTTTGCAAGTACACACGCTGGGCGAACTGCATTTACCATAATGCTTAGGGGCGAACCTGCTGGGGAGTGAAGCAGTGTGATCCCACATTGGTTACCTGTTTAAAGGCTCCCTCGAGCAGCTTGAGCTGACGAGCTTGTGGAGAGGCACCTGTGCGCCTTGAGAGGTACTGTGACCCGAGAACACTTTGGCAGCCTGCTCAGCAACCCCAAATATTTGAATTGCCTAATCTCTACTGACGACGGATAAGAATCCAGAAACACGTGTATAGAGATGGCCAGTAATAATCTGCACCAACCTGGTGAAATACTCGAAAAACCTTTGCAAGTACACACGCTGGGCGAACTGCATTTACCATAATGCTTAGGGGCGAACCTGCTGGGGGTGAAGCAGTGTGATCCCACATTTGTTTCCTGTTTAAAAGGCTTCCTCGAGCTGCTTGAGCTGACGAGCTCGTGGAGAGGCACCTGCGCGCCTCGAGAGGTACTGTGACCTGAGAACACTTTGGCAGCCTGCTCAGCAACCCCAAATATTTGAATTGCCTAATCTCTACTGACGACGGATAAGAATCCAGAAACACGTGTATAGAGATGGCCAGTACTAATCTGCACCAACCTGGTGAAATACTCGAAAAACGTTTGCAAGTACACACGCTTGGCGAACTGCATTTACCATAATGCTTAAGGGCGAACCTGCTGGGGGTGAAGCAGTGTGATCCCACATTGGTTTCCTGTTTAAAAGGCTTCCTCGAGCCGCTTGAGCTGACGAGCTCGCGGAGAGGCTCCTGTGCGCCTTGAGAGGTACTGTGACCCGAGAACAATTTGGCAGCCTGCTCAGCAACCCCAAATATTTGAATTGTCTAATCTCTACTGACTACGGATAAGAATCCAGAAACACGTCTATAGAGATGGCCAGTACTAATCTGCACCAACCTGGTGAAATACTCGAAAAACTTTTGCAAGTACACACGCTTGGCGAACTGCATTTACCATAATGCTTAGGGGCGAACCTGCTGGGGGGTGAAGCAGTGTGATCCGGCATTGGTTTCCTGTTTAAAAGGCTCCCTCGAGCCGCTTGAGCTGACGAGCTCGTGGAGAGGCACCGGCGTGCCTTGAGAGGTACTGAGACCCGAGAACACTTTGGCAGCCTGCTCAGCAACCCCAAATATTTGAATTGCCTAATCTCTACTGACGACGGATAAGAATCCAGAAACACGTCTATAGAGATGGCCAGTACTAATCTGCACCAACCTGGTGAAATACTCAAAAAACTTTTGCAAGTACACACGCTTGGCGAACTGCATTTACCATAATGCTTAGGGGCGAACCTGCTGGGGGGTGAAGCAGTGTGATCCCACATTGGTTTCCTGTTTAAAAGGCTCCCTCGAGCCGCTTGAGCTGACGAGCTCGTGGAGAGGCACTGGTGCGCCTTGAGAGGTACTGTGACCCGAGAACACTTTGTCAGCCTGCTCAGCAACCCCAAATATTTGAATTGTCTAATCTCTACTGACGACGGATAAGAATCCAGAAACACATGTATAGAGATGGCCAGTACTAATCTGCACCAACCTGGTGAAATACTCGAAAATCTTTTGCAAGTACACACGCTTGGCGAACTGCATTTACCATAATGCTTAGGGGCGAACCTGCTGGGGGGTGAAGCAGTGTGATCCCACATTGGTTTGCTGATTAAAAGGCTCCCTCGAGCCGCTTGAGCTGACGAGCTCGTGGAGAGGCACCTGCGCGCCTCGAGAGGTACTGTGACCTGAGAACACTTTGGCAGTCTGCTCAGCAACCCCAAATATTTGAATTGCCTAATCTCTACTGACGACGGATAAGAATCCAGAAATACGTGTATAGAGATGGCCAGTACTAATCTGCACCAACCTGGTGAAATACTCGAAAAACTTTTGCAAGTACACATGCTTGGCGAACTGCATTTACCATAATGCTTAGGGGCGAACCTGCTGGGGGGTGAAGCAGTGTGATCCCACATTGGCTTCCTGTTTAAAAGGCTCCCTCTAACCGCTTGAGCTGACGAGCTCTTGGAGAGGCACCTGCGCGCCTTGAGAGGTACTGTGACCCGAGAACACTTTGGCAGCCTGCTCAGCAACCCAAATATTTGAATTGCCTAATTTCTACTGACGACGGATAAGAATCCAGAAACACGTGTATAGAGATGGCCAGTACTAATCTGCACCAACCTGGTGAAATACTCGAAAAACGTTTGCAAGTACACACGCTTGGCGAATTGCATTTACCATAATGCTTAAGGGCGAACCTGCTGGGGGGTGAAGCAGTGTGATCCCACATTGGTTTCCTGTTTAAAAGGCTCCCTCGAGCCGCTTGAGCTGACGAGCTCGTGGAGAGGCACCGGCGCGCCTTGAGAGGTACATTGACCCGAGAACACTTTGGCAGCCTGCTCAGCAACCCCAAATATTTGAATTGCATAATCTCTACTGACCACGGATAAGAATCCAGAAACACGTCTATAGAGATGGGCAGTACTAATCTGCCCCAACCTGGTGAAATACTCGAAAAACGTTTGCAAGTACACACACTTGGCGAACTGCATTTACCATAATGCTTAGGGGCGATCCTGCTGGGGGGTGAAGCAGTGTGATCCCACATTGGTTTCCTGTTTAAAAGCTCCCTCGAGCCGCTTGAGCTGACGAGCTCGTGGAGAGGCACCGGTGCGCCTTGAGAGGTACTGTGACCCGAGAACACTTTGTCAGCCTGCTCAGCAACCCCAAATATTTGAATTGCCTAATCTCTACTGACGACGGATAAGAATCCAGAAACACATGTATAGAGATGGCCAGTACTAATCTGCACCAACCTGGTGAAATACTCGAAAAACTTTTGCAAGTACACACGCTTGGCGAACTGCATTTACCATAATGCTCAGGGGCGAACCTGCTGGGGGGTGAAGCAGTGTGATCCCACATTGGTTTCCTGTTTAAAAGGCTCCCTCGAGCCGCTTGAGCTGACAAGCTCGTGGAGAGGCACCTGCGCGCCTTGAGAGGTACTGTGACCCGAGAACACTTTGGCAGCCTGCTCAGCAACCCCAAATATTTGAATTGCCTAATCTCTACTGACAACGGATAAGAATCCAGAAACACGTGTATAGAGATGGCCAGTACTAATCTGCACCGACCTGGTGAAATACTCGAAAAACTTTTGCAAGTACACACGCTTGGCGAACTGCATTTACCATAATGCTTAGGGGCGAACCTGCTGGTGGGTGAAGCAGTGTGATCCAACATCGGTGTCCTGTTTAAAAGGCTCCCTCGAGCCGCTTGAGCTGACAAGCTCGTGGCGAGGCACCTGCGCGCCTTGAGAGGTACTGTGACCCGAGAACACTTTGGCAGCCTGCTCAGCAACCCCAAATATTTGAATTGCCTAATCTCTACTGACGACGGATAAGAATCCAGAAACACGTGTATAGAGATGGCCAGTACTAATCTGCACCAACCTGGTGAAATACTCGAAAAACGTTTGCAAGTACACACGTTTGGCGCACTGCATTTACCATAATGCTTTGGGGCGAACCTGCTGGGTGGTGAAGCAGTGTGATCCCACATTGATTTCCTGTTTAAAAGGCTCCCTCGAGCCGCTTGAGCTGACAAGCTCGTGGAGAGGCACCTGCGCGCCTTGAGAGGTACTGTGACCCGAGAACACTTTGGCAGCCTCCTCAGCAACCCCAAATATTTGAATTGCCTAATCTCTACTGACGACGGATAAGAATCCAGAAACACGTGTATAGAGATGGCCAGTACTAATCTGCACCAACCTGGTGAAATACTCGAAAAACTTTTTCAAGTACACACGCTTGGCGACCTGCATTTACCATAATGCTTAAGGGCGAACCTGCTGGGGGGGTGATGCAGTGTGATCCCACATTGGTTTCCTGTTTAAAAGGCTCCCTCGAGCCGCTTGAGCTGACGAGCTCATGGAGAGGCACCGGTACGCCTTGAGAGGTACTGTGACCCGAGAATACTTTGGCAGCCTGCTCAGCAACCCCAAATATTTGAATTGCCTAATCTCTACTGACGACGGATAAGAATCCAGAAACACGTGTATGGAGATGGCCAGTACTAATCTGCTCCAACCTGGTGAAATACTCGAAAAAAGTTTGCAAGTACACACGCTTGGCGAACTGCATTTACCATAATGCTTAGGGGCGAACCTGCTGGGGGGTGAATCTGTGTGATCCCACATTGGTTTGCTGTTTAAAAGGCTCCCTCGAGCAGCTTGAGCTGACGAGCTCGTGGAGAGGCACCGGCGCGCCTTGAGAGGTTTTGTGACCCGAGAACACTTTGGCAGCCTGCTCAGCAACCCCAAATATTTGAATTGCCTAATCTCTACTGACGACGGATAAGAATCCAGAAACACGTGTATAGTGATGGCCAGTACTAATCTGCACCAACCTGGTGAAATACTCGAAAAACTTTTGCAAGTACACACGCTTGGCGAACTGCATTTACCATAATGCTTAGGGGCGAACCTGCTGGGGGGTGAAGCAGTGTGATCCCACATTGATTTCCTGTTTAAAAGGCTCCCTCAAGCCGCTTGAGCTGACAAGCTCGCGGAGAGGCACCTGCGCGCCTTGAGAGGTACTGTGACCCGAGAACAATTTGGCAGCCTGCTCAGCAACCCCAAATATTTGAATTGTCAAATCTCTACTGACGACGGATAAGAATCCAGAAACACGTCTATAGAGATGGCCAGTACTAATCTGCACCAACCTGGTGAAATACTCGAAAAACTTTTGCAAGTACATACGCTTGGCGAACTGCATTTACCATAATGCTTAGGGGCGAACCTGCTGGGGGGTGAAGCAGTGTGATCCCACATTGGTTTCCTGTTTAAAAGGCTCCCTCGAGCCGCTTGAGCTGACGAGCTCGTGGAGAGGCACCGGCGCGCCTTGAGAGGTACTTTGACCTGAGAACACTTTGGCAGCCTGCTCAGCAACCCCAAATATTTGAATTGCATAATCTCTACTGACGACGGATAAGAATCCAGAAACACGTCTATAGAGATGGCCAGTACTAATCTGCACCAACCTGGTGAAATACTCGAAAAACGTTTGCAAGTACACACACTTGGCGAACTGCATTTACCATAATGCTTAGGGGCGAACCTGCTGGGGGGTGAAGCAGTGTGATCCCACATTGGTTTCCTGTTTAAAAAGCTCCCTCGAGCCGCTTGAGCTGACGAGCTCGTGGAGAGGCACCGGTGCGCCTTGAGAGGTACTGTGACCCGAGAACACTTTGTCAGCCTGCTCAGCAACCCCAAATATTTGAATTGCCTAATCTCTACTGACGACGGATAAGAATCCAGAAACACATGTATAGAGATGGCCAGTACTAATCTGCACCAACCTGGTGAAATACTCGAAAAACTTTTGCAAGTACACACGTTTGGCGAACTGCATTTACCATAATGCTCAGGGGCGAACCTGCTGGGGGGTGAAGCAGTGTGATCCGACATTGGTTTCCTGTTTAAAAGGCTCCCTCGAGCCGCTTGAGCTGACGAGCTCGTGGAGAGGCACCTGCGCGCCTTGAGAGGTACTGTGACCCGAGAACACTTTGGCAGCCTGCTCAGCAAGCCCAAATATTTGAATTGCCTAATCTCTACTGACAACGGATAAGAATCCAGAAACACGTGTATAGAGATGGCCAGTACTAATCTGCACCGACCTGGTGAAATACTCGAAAAACTTTTGCAAGTACACACGCTTGGCAGAACTGCATTTACCATAATGCTTAGGGGCGAACCTGCTGGTGGGTGAAGCAGTGTGATCCAACATCGGTGTCCTGTTTAAAAGGCTCCCTCGAGCCGCTTGAGCTGACAAGCTCGTGGCGAGGCACCTGCGCGCCTTGAGAGGTACTGTGACCCGAGAACACTTTGGCAGCCTGCTCAGCAACCCCAAATATTTGAATTGCCTAATCTCTACTGACGACGGATAAGAATCCAGAAACACGTGTATAGAGATGGCCAGTACTAATCTGCACCAACCTGGTGAAATACTCGAAAAACGTTTGCAAGTACACACGCTTGGCGCACTGCATTTACCATAATGCTTTGGGGCGAACCTGCTGGGTGGTGAAGCAGTGTGATCCCACATTGATTTCCTGTTTAAAAGGCTCCCTCGAGCCGCTTGAGCTGACAAGCTCGTGGAGAGGCACCCGCGCGCCTTGAGAGGTACTGTGACCCGAGAACACTTTGGCAGCCTCCTCAGCAACCCCAAATATTTGAATTGCCTAATCTCTACTGACGACGGATAAGAATCCAGAAACACATGTATAGAGATGGCCAGTACTAATCTGCACCAACCTGGTGAAATTCTCGAAAAACTTTTTCAAGTACACACGCTTGGCGACCTGCATTTACCATAATGCTTAGGGGCGAACCTGCTGGGGGGGTGATGCAGTGTGATCCCACATTGGTTTCCTGTTTAAAAGGCTCCCTCGAGCCGCTTGAGCTGACGAGCTCGTGGAGAGGCACCGGTACGCCTTGAGAGGTACTGTGACCCGAGAACACTTTGGCAGCCTGCTCAGCAACCCCAAATATTTGAATTGCCTAATCTCTACTGACGACGGATAAGAATCCAGAAACACGTGTATAGAGATGGCCAGTACTAATCTGCACCAACCTGGTGAAATACTCGAAAAAAGTTTGCAAGTACACACGCTTGGCGAACTGCATTTACCATAATGCTTAGGGGCGAACCTGCTGGGGGGTGAATCTGTGTGATCCCACATTGGTTTGCTGTTTAAAAGGCTCCCTCGAGCAGCTTGAGCTGACGAGCTCGTGGAGAGGCACCGGCGCGCCTTGAGAGGTACTGTGACCCGAGAACACTTTGGCAGCCTGCTCAGCAACCCCAAATATTTTAATTGCCTAATCTCTACTGACGATGGATAAGAATCCAGAAACACGTGTATAGTGATGGCCAGTACTAATCTGCACCAACCTGGTGAAATACTCGAAAAACTTTTGCAAGTACACACGCTTGGCGAACTGCATTTACCATAATGCTTAGGGGCGAAGCTGCTGGGGGGTGAAGCAGTGTGATCCCACATTGATTTCCTGTTTAAAAGGCTCCCTCGAGCCGCTTGAGCTGACAAGCTCGCGGAGAGGCACCTGCGCGCCTTGAGAGGTACTGTGACCCGAGAACAATTTGGCAGCCTGCTCAGCAACCCCAAATATTTGAATTGTCTAATCTCTACTGACGACGGATAAGAATCCAGAAACACGTCTATAGAGATGGCCAGTACTAATCTGCACCAACCTGGTGAAATACTCGAAAAACTTTTGCAAGTACACACGCTTGGCGAACTGCATTTACCATAATGCTTAGGGGCGAACCTGCTGGGGGTGAAGCAGTGTGATCCCACATTGGTTTCCTGTTTAAAAGGCTCCCTCGAGCCGCTTGAGCTGACGAGCTCGTGGAGACGCACCGGCGCGCCTTGAGAGGTACTGTGACCCGAGAACACTTTGGCAGCCTGCTCAGCAACCCCAAATATTTGAATTGCATAATCTCTACTGACGACGGATAAGAATCCAGAAACACGTCTATAGAGATGGCCAGTACTAATCTGCCCCAACCTGGTGAAATACTCGAAAAACGTTTGCAAGTACACACACTTGGCGAACTGCATTTACCATAATGCTTAGGGGCGAACCTGCTGGGGGTGAAGCAGTGTGATCCCACATTGGTTTCCTGTTTAAAAGCTCCTCGAGCCGCTTGAGCTGACGAGCTCGTGGAGAGGCACCGGTGCGCCTTGAGAGGTACTGTGACCCGAGAACACTTTGTCAGCCTGCTCAGCAACCCCAAATATTTGAATTGCCTAATCTCTACTGACGACGGATAAGAATCCAGAAACACATGTATAGAGATGGCCAGTACTAATCTGCACCAACCTGGTGAAATACTCGAAAAACTTTTGCAAGTACACACGCTTGGCGAACTGCATTTACCATAATGCTCAGGGGCGAACCTGCTGGGGGGTGAAGCAGTGTGATCCGACATTGGTTTCCTGTTTAAAAGGCTCCCTCGAGCCGCTTGAGCTGACGAGCTCGTGGAGAGGCACCTGCGCGCCTTGAGAGGTACTGTGACCCAAGAACACTTTGGCAGCCTGCTCAGCAACCCCAAATATTTGAATTGCCTAATCTCTACTGACAACGGATAAGAATCCAGAAACACGTGTATAGAGATGGCCAGTACTAATCTGCACCAACCTGGTGAAATACTCGAAAAACTTTTGCAAGTACACACGCTTGGCGAACTGCATTTACCATAATGCTTAGGGGCGAACCTGCTGGTGGGTGAAGCAGTGTGATCCAACATCGGTGTCCTGTTTAAAAGGCTCCCTCGAGCCGCTTGAGCTGACAAGCTCGTGGCGAGGCACCTGCGCGCCTTGAGAGGTACTGTGACCCGAGAACACTTTGGCAGCCTGCTCAGCAACCCCAAATATTTGAATTGCCTAATCTCTACTGACGACGGATAAGAATCCAGAAACACGTGTATAGAGATGGCCAGTACTAATCTGCACCAACCTGGTGAAATACTCGAAAAACGTTTGCAAGTACACACGCTTGGCGCACTGCATTTACCATAATGCTTTGGGGCGAACCTGCTGGGTGGTGAAGCAGTGTGATCCCACATTGATTTCCTGTTTAAAAGGCTCCCTCGAGCCGCTTGAGCTGACAAGCTCGTGGAGAGGCACCTGCGCGCCTTGAGAGGTACTGTGACCCGAGAACACTTTGGCAGCCTCCTCAGCAACCCCAAATATTTGAATTGCCTAATCTCTACTGACGACGGATAAGAATCCAGAAACACGTGTATAGAGATGGCCAGTACTAATCTGCACCAACCTGGTGAAATTCTCGAAAAACTTTTCAAGTACACACGCTTGGCGACCTGCATTTACCATAATGCTTAGGGGCGAACCTGCTGGGGGTGATGCAGTGTGATCCCACATTGGTTTCCTGTTTAAAGGCTCCCTCGAGCCGCTTGAGCTGACGAGCTCGTGGAGAGGCACCGGTACGCCTTGAGAGGTACTGTGACCCGAGAACACTTTGGCAGCCTGCTCAGCAACCCCAAATATTTGAATTGCCTAATCTCTACTGACGACGGATAAGAATCCAGAAACACGTGTATAGAGATGGCCAGTACTAATCTGCACCAACCTGGTGAAATACTCGAAAAAAGTTTGCAAGTACACACGCTTGGCGAACTGCATTTACCATAATGCTTAGGGGCGAACCTGCTGGGGGGTGAATCTGTGTGATCCCACATTGGTTTGCTGTTTAAAAGGCTCCCTCGAGCAGCTTGAGCTGACGAGCTCGTGGAGAGGCACCGGCGCGCCTTGAGAGGTACTGTGACCCGAGAACACTTTGGCAGCCTGCTCAGCAACCCCAAATATTTGAATTGCCTAATCTCTACTGACGACGGATAAGAATCCAGAAACACGTGTATAGAGAGGGCCAGTACTAATCTGCACCAACCTGGTGAAATACTCGAAAAACTTTTGCAATTACACTTGCTTGGCGAACTGCATTTATCATAATGCTTAGGGGCGAACCTGCTGGGGGGTGAAGCAGTGTGATCCCACATTGGTTTCCTGTTTAAAAGGCTCCCTCGAGCCGCTTGAGCTGACGAGCTCGTGGAGAGGCACCTGCGCGCCTTGAGAGGTACTGTGACCCGAGAACACTTTGGCAGCCTGCTCAGCAACCCCAAATATTTGAATTGCATAATCTCTACTGACGACGGATAAGAATCCAGAAACACGTGTATAGAGATGGCCAGTACTAATCTGCACCAACCTTGTGAAATACTCGAAAAACTTTTTCAAGTACACATGCTTTGCGACCTGCATTTACCATAATGCTTTGGGGCGAACCTGCTGGGGGGTGAAGCAGTGTGATCCCACATTGGTTTCCTGTTTAAAATGCTCCCTCGAGCCGCTTGAGCTGACTAGCTCGTGGAGAGGCACCTGCGCGCCTTGAGAGGTACTGTGACCCGAGAACACTTTGGCAGCCTGCTCAGCAACCCCAAATATTTGAATTGCCTAATCTCTACTGACGACGGATGAGAATCCAGAAACACATGTATAGAGATGGCCAGTACTAATCTGCACCAACCTGGTGAAATACTCGAAAACCTTTTGCAAGTACACACGCTTGGCGAACTGCATTTACCATAATGCTCAGGGGCGAACCTGCTGGGGGGTGAAGCAGTGTGATCCCACATTGGTTTCCTGTTTAAAAGGCTCCCTCGAGCCGCTTGAGCTGACGAGCTCGTGGAGAGGCTCCTGCGCGCCTTGAGAGGTACTGTGACCCGAGAACAATTTGGCAGCCTGCTCAGCAACCCCAAATATTTGAATTGTCTAATCTCTACTGACGACGGATAAGAATCCAGAAACATGTCTATAGAGATGGCCAGTACTAATCTGCACCAACCTGGTGAAATAATCGAAAAACTTTTGCATGTACACACGCTTGGCGAACTGCATTTACCATAATGCTTAGGGGCGAACCTGCTGGGGGGTGAAGCAGTGTGATCCCACATTGGTTTTCTGTTTAAAAGGCTCCCTCGAGCCGCTTGAGCTGACGAGCTCGTGGAGAGGCACCGGCGCGCCTTGAGAGGTACTGTGACCCGAGAACACTTTGGCAGCCTGCTCGGCAACTCCAAATATTTGAATTGTCTAATCTCTACTGACGACGGATAAGAATCCAGAAACACGTCTATAGAGATGGCCAGTACTAATCTGCACCAACCTGGTGAAATACTCGAAAATCTTTTGCAAGTACACACGCTTGGCGAACTGCATTTACCATAATGCTTAGGGGTGAACCTGCTGTGGGGTGAAGCAGTGTGATCCCACATTGGTTTCCTGTTTAAAAGGCTCCCTCGAGCCGCTTGAGCTGACGAGCTCGAGGAGAGGCACCGGCGCGCCTTGAGAGGTACTGTGACCCGAGAACACTTTGGCAGCCTGCTCAGCAACCCCAAATATTTGAATTGCCAAATGTCTACTGACGACGGATAAGAATCCAGAAACACGTGTATAGAGATGGCCAGTACTAATCTGCACCAACCTGGTGAAATACTCGAAAAACTTTTGCAAGTACACACGCTTGGCGAACTGCATTTACCATAATGCTTAGTGGCGAACCTGCTGGGGGGTGAAGCAGTGTGATCCCACATTGGTTTCCTGTTTAAAAGGCTCCCTCGAGCCGCTTGAGCTGACGAGCTTGTGGAGAGGCACCTGCGCGCCTTGAGAGGTACTGTGACCGGAGAACACTTTGGCAGCCTGCTCAGCAACCCCAAATATTTGAATTGCCTAATCTCTACTGACGACGGATAAGAATCCAGAAACACGTGTATAGAGATGGCGAGTACTAATCTGCACCAACCTGGTGAAATACTCGAAAAACTTTTGCAAGTACACACGCTTGGCGAACTGCATTTACCATAATGCTCAGGGGCGAACCTGCTGGGGGGTGAAGCAGTGTGATCCCACATTGGTTTCCTGTTTAAAAAGCTCCCTCGAGCCGCTTGAACTGACGAGCTCGTGGAGAGGCACCTTCGCGCCTTGAGAGGTACTGTGACCCGAGAACACTTTGGCAGCCTGCTCAGCAACCCCAAATATTTGAATTGCATAATCTCTACTGACGACGGATAAGAATCCAGAAACACGTGTATAGAGATGGCCAGTACTAATCTGCACCAACCTTGTGAAATACTCGAAAAACTTTTTCAAGTACACATGCTTTGCGACCTGCATTTACCATAATGCTTTGGGGCGAACCTGCTGGGGGGTGAAGCAGTGTGATCCCACATTGGTTTCCTGTTTAAAATGCTCCCTCGAGCCGCTTGAGCTGACTAGCTCGTGGAGAGGCACCTGCGCGCCTTGAGAGGTACTGTGACCCAAGAACACTTTGGCAGCCTGCTCAGCAACCCCAAATATTTGAATTGCCTAATCTCTACTGACAACGGATAAGAATCCAGAAACACGTGTATAGAGATGGCCAGTACTAATCTGCACCAACCTGGTGAAATACTCGAAAAACTTTTGCAAGTACACACGCTTGGCGAACTGCATTTACCATAATGCTTAGGGGCGAACCTGCTGGGAGGTGAAGCAGTGTGATCCCACATTGGTTTGCTGATTAAAAGGCTCCCTCGAGCCGCTTGAGCTGACGAGCTCGTGGAGAGGCACCTGCGCGCCTTGAGAGGTACTGTGACCCGAGAACACTTTGGCAGCCTGCTCAGCAACCCCAAATATTTGAATTGCCTAATCTCTACTGACGACGGATAAGAATCCAGAAACACGTGTATAGAGATGGCCAGTACTAATCTGCACCAACCTGGTGAAATACTCGAAAAACTTTTTCAAGTACACACGCTTGGCGACCTGCATTTACCATAATGCTTAGGGGCGAACCTGCTGGGGTTGAAGCAGTGTGATCCCACATTGTTTTCCTGTTTAAAAGGCTCCCTCGAGCCGCTTGAGCTGACGAGCTAGTGGAGAGGCACCTGCGCGCCTTGAGAGGTACTGTGACCCGAGAAGACTTTGGAAGCCTGCTCAGCAACCCCAAATATTTGAATTGCCAAATCTCTACCGACGACGGATGAGAATCCAGAAACACGTGTATAGAGATGGCCAGTACTAATCTGCACCAACCTGGCGAAATACTCGAAAACCTTTTGCAAGTACACACGCTTGGCGAACTGCATTTACCATAATGCTCAGGGGCGAACCTGCTGGGGGTGAAGCAGTGTGATCCCACATTGGTTTCCTGTTTAAAAGGCTACCTCGAGCCGCTTGAGCTGACAAGCTCGTGGAGAGGCACCTGCGCACCTTGAGAGGTACTGTGACCCGAGAACATTTTGGCAGCCTGCTCAGCAACCCCAACTATTTGAATTGTCTAATCTCTACTGACGACGGATAAGAATCCAGAAACACGTGTATAGAGATGGCCAGTACTAACCTGCACCAACCTGGTGAAATACTCGGAAAAAGATTGCAAGTGCACACGCTTGGCGAACTGCATTTACCATAATGCTTAGGGGCGCACCTGCTGGGGGGTGAAGCAGTGTGATCCCACATTGGTTTCCTGTTTAAAAGGCTCCCTCGAGCCGCTTGAGCTGACGAGCTCGTGGAGAGGCACCGGCGCGCCTTGAGAGGTACTGTGACCCGCGAACACTTTGGCAGGCTGCTCAGCAACCCCAAATATTTGAATTGCCTAATCTCTACTGACAACGGATAAGAATCCAGAAACACGTGTATAGAGATGGCCAGTACTAATCTGCACCAACCTGGTGAAATACTCGAAAAACTTTTGCAAGTACACACGCTTGGCGAACTGCATTTAACATAATGCTTGGGGGCGAACCTGCTGGGGGGTGAAGCAGTGTGATCCCACATTGGTTTCCTGTTTAAAAGGCTCCCTCGAGCCGCTTGAGCTGACGAGCTCTTGGAGAGGCACTGGCGCGCCTTGAGAGGTACTGTGACCCGAGAACACTTTGGCAGCCTGCTCAGCAACACCAAATATTTGAATTGCCTAATGTCTGCTGACGACGGATAAGAATCCAGAAACACGTGTATAGAGATGGCCAGTACTAATCTGCACCAACCTGGTGAAATACTCGAAAACCTTTTGCAAGTACACACGCTTGGCGAACTGCATTTACCATAATGCTCAGGGGCGAACCTGCTGGGGGGTGAAGCAGTGTGATCCCACATTGGTTTCCTGTTTAAAAGGCTCCCTCGAGCCGCTTGAGCTGACGAGCTCGTGGAGAGGCTCCTGCGCCCCTTGAGAGGTACTGTGACCCGAGAACATTTTGGCAGCCTGCTCAGCAACCCCAACTATTTGAATTGTCTAATCTCTACTGACGACGGATAAGAATCCAGAAACACGTGTATAGAGATGGCCAGTACTAATCTGCACCAACCTGGTGAAATACTCAAAAAACTTTTGCAAATACACGCGCTTGGCGAAGTGCATTTACCATAATGATTAGGGGAGAACCTGCTGGGGGGTGAAGAAGTGTGATCTCACATTGGTTTCCTGTTTAAAAGGCTCCCTCGATCCACTTGAGCTGACGAGCTTATGGAGAGCCACCTGCGCGCCTTGAGAGGTACTGTGACCGGAGAACACTTTGGCAGCCTGCTCAGCAACCCCAAATATTTGAATTGCCTAATCTCTACTGACGACGGATAAGAATCCAGAAACACGTGTATAGAGATGGCCAGTACTAATCTGCACCAACCTGGTGAAATACTCGAAAAACTTTTGCAAGTACACACGCTTGGCGAACTGCATTTACCATAATGCTTAGGGGCGAACCTGCTGGGAGGTGAAGCAGTGTGATCCCACATTGGTTTGCTGATTAAAAGGCTCCCTCGAGCCGCTTGAGCTGACGAGCTCGTGGAGAGGCACCTGCGTGCCTTGAGAGGTACTGTGACCCGAGAACACTTTGGCAGCCTGCTCAGCAACCCCAAATATTTGAATTGCCTAATCTCTACTGACGACGGATAAGAATCCAGAAACACGTGTATAGAGATGGCCAGTACTAATCTGCACCAACCTGGTGAAATACTCGAAAAACTTTTGCAAGTACACACGCTTGGCGAACTACATTTACCATAATACTTAGGGGCGAACCTGCTGGGGGGTGAAGCAGTGTGATCCCACATTGGTTTCCTGTTTAAAAGGCTCCCTCGAGCCGCTTGAGCTGACGAGCTCGTGGAGAGGCACCTACGCGCCTTGAGAGGCACTGTGTCCCGAGAACACTTTGGCAGCCTGCTCAGCAACCCCAAATATTTGAATTGCCTAATCTCTACTGACGACGGATAAGAATCCAGAAACACGTGTATAGAGATGGCCAGTACTAATCTGCACCAACCTGGTGAAATACTCGAAAAACTTTTTCAAGTACACACGCTTGGCGACCTGCATTTACCATAATGCTTAGGGGCGAACCTGCTGGGGGGTGAAGCAGTGTGATCCCACATTGTTTTCCTGTTTAAAAGGCTCCCTCGAGCCGCTTGAGCTGACGAGCTCGTGGAGAGGCACCTGCGCGCCTTGAGAGGTACTGTGACCCGAGAAGACTTTGGCAGCCTGCTCAGCAACCCCAAATATTTGAATTGCCTAATCTCTACTGACGACGGATGAGAATCCAGAAACACGTGTATAGAGATGGCCAGTACTAATCTGCACCAACCTTGTGAAATACTCGAAAAACCTTTTCAAGTACACATGCTTGGCGACCTGCATTTACCATAATGCTTTGGGGCGAACCTGCTGGGGGTGAAGCAGTGTGATCCCACATTGGTTTCCTGTTTAAAATGCTCCCTCGAGCCGCTTGAGCTGACTAGCTCGTGGAGAGGCACCTGCGCGCCTTGAGAGGTACTGTGACCCGAGAACACTTTGGCAGCCTGCTCAGCAACCCCAAATATTTGAATTGCCTAATCTCTACTGACGACGGATGAGAATCCAGAAACACATATATAGAGATGGCCAGTACTAATCTGCACCAACCTGGTGAAATACTCGAAAAACTTTTGCAAGTACACACGCTTGGCGAACTGCATTTACCATAATGCTCAGGGGCGAACCTGCTGGGGGGTGAAGCAGTGTGATCCCACATTGGTTTCTTGTTTAAAAGGCTCCCTCGAGCCACTTGAGCTGACGAGCTCGTGGAGAGGCTCCTGCGCGCCTGGAGAGGTACTGTGACCCGAGAACAATTTGGCAGCCTGCTCAGCAACCCCAAATATTCGAATTGTCTAATCTCTACTGACGACGGATAAGAATCCAGAAACACGTCTATAGAGATGGCCAGTACTAATCTGCACCAACCTGGTGAAATAATCGAAAAACCTTTTCAAGTACACATGCTTTGCGACCTGCATTTACCATAATGCTTTGGGGCGAACCTGCTGGGGGGTGAAGCAGTGTGATCCCACATTGGTTTCCTGTTTAAAAAGCTCCCTCGAGCCGCTTGAACTGACGAGCTCGTGGAGAGGCACCTTCGCGCCTTGAGAGGTACTGTGACCCGAGAACACTTTGGCAGCCTGCTCAGCAACCCCAAATATTTGAATTGCATAATCTCTACTGACGATGGATAAGAATCCAGAAACACGTGTATAGAGATGGCCAGTACTAATCTGCACCAACCTTGTGAAATACTCGAAAAACTTTTTCAAGTACACATGCTTTGCGACCTGCATTTACCATAATGCTTTGGGGCGAACCTGCTCTGGGGTGAAGCAGTGTGATCCCACATTGGTTTCCTGTTTAAAATGCTCCCTCGAGCCGCTTGAGCTGACTAGCTCGTGGAGAGGCACCTGCGCGCCTTGAGAGGTACTGTGACCCGAGAACACTTGGGCAGCCTGCTCAGAAACCCCAAATATTTGAATTGCCTAATCTCTACTGACAACGGATAAGAATCCAGAAACACGTGTATAGAGATGGCCAGTACTAATCTGCACCAACCTGGTATAATACTCGAAAAACTTTTGCAAGTACACACGCTTGGCGAACTGCATTTACCATAATGCTTAGGGGCGAACCTGCTGGGGGGTGAAGCAGTGTGATCCCACATTGTTTTCCTGTTTAAAAGGCTCCCTCGAGCCGCTTGAGCTGACGAGCTAGTGGAGAGGAACCTGCGCGCCTTGAGAGGTACTGTGACCCGAGAAGATTTTGGAAGCCTGCTCAGCAACCCCAAATATTTGAATTGCCAAATCTCTACCGACGACGGATGAGAATGCAGAAACACGTGTATAGAGATGGCCAGTACTAATCTGCACCAACCTGGTGAAATACTCGAAAACCTTTTGCAAGTACACACGCTTGGCGAACTGCATTTACCATAATGCTCAGGGGCGAACCTGCTGGGGGGTGAAGCAGTGTGATCCCACATTGGTTTCCTGTTTAAAAGGCTACCTCGAGCCGCTTGAGCTGACAAGCTCGTGGAGAGGCACCTGCGCACCTTGAGAGGTACTGTGACCCGAGAACACTTTGGCAGCCTCCTCAGCAACCCCAAATATTTGAATTGCCTAATCTCTACTGACGACGGATAAGAATCCAGAAACACGTGTATAGAGATGGCCAGTACTAATCTGCACCAACCTGGTGAAATACTCGGAACAAAATTGCAAGTGCACACGCTTGGCGGAACTGCATTTACCATAATGCTTAGGGGCGCACCTGCTGGGGGTGAAGCAGTGTGATCCCACATTGGTTTCCTGTTTAAAAGGCTCCCTCGAGCCGCTTGAGCTGACGAGCTCGTGGAGAGGCACCGGCGCGCCTTGAGAGGTACTGTGACCCGAGAACACTTTGGCAGGCTGCTCAGCAACCCCAAATATTTGAATTGAATAATCTCTACTGACAACGGATAAGAATCCAGAAACACGTGTATAGAGATGGCCAGTACTAATCTGCACCAACCTGGTGAAATACTCGAAAAACTTTTGCAAGTACACACGCTTGGCGAACTGCATTTAACATAATGCTTAGGGGCGAACCTGCTGGGGGGTGAAGCAGTGTGATCCCACATTGGTTTCCTGTTTAAAAGGCTCCCTCGAGCCGCTTGAGCTGACGAGCTCTTGGAGAGGCACTGGCGCGCCTTGAGAGGTACTGTGACCCGAGAACACTTTGGCAGCCTGCTCAGCAACCCCAAATATTTGAATTGCCTAATCTCTACTGACGACGGATAAGAATCCAGAAACACGTGTATAGAGATGGCCAGTACTAATCTGCACCAACCTGGTGAAATACTCGAAAAACTTTTGCAAGTACACACGCTTGGCGAACTGCATTTACCATAATGCTCAGGGGCGAACCTGCTGGGGAGTGAAGCAGTGTGATCCACATTGGTTTCCTGTTTAAAGGCTCCCTCGAGCCGCTTGAGCTGACAAGCTCGTGGAGAGGCTCCTGCGCCCCTTGAGAGGTACTGTGACCCGAGAACATTTTGGCAGACTGCTCAGCAACCCCAACTATTTGAATTGTCTAATCTCTACTGACGACGGATAAGAATCCAGAAACACGTGTATAGAGATGGCCAGTACTAATCTGCACCAACCTGGTGAAATACTCGAAAAACTTTTGCAAATACACACGCTTGGCGAACTGCATTTACCATAATGATTAGGGGAGAACCTGCTGGGGGGTGAAGAAGTGTGATCTCACATTGGTTTCCTGTTTAAAAGGCTCCCTCGAGCCACTTGAGCTGACGAGCTTGTGGAGAGCCACCTGCGCGCCTTGAGAGGTACTGTGACCGGAGAACACTTTGGCAGCCTGCTCAGCAACCCCAAATATTTGAATTGCCTAATCTCTACTGACGACGGATAAGAATCCAGAAACACGTGTATAGAGATGGCCAGTACTAATCTGCACCAACCTGGTGAAATACTCGAAAAACTTTTGCAAGTACACACGCTTGGCGACCTGCATTTACCATAATGCTTAGGGGCGAACCTGCTGGGGGGTGAAGCAGTGTGATCCCACATTGTTTTCCTGTTTAAAAGGCTCCCTCGAGCCGCTTGAGCTGACGAGCTCGTGGAGAGGCACCTGCGCGCCTTGAGAGGTACTGTGACCCGAGAAGACTTTGGCAGCCTGCTCAGCAACCCCAAATATTTGAATTGCCTAATCTCTACTGACGACGGATGAGAATCCAGAAACACGTGTATAGAGATGGCCAGTACTAATCTGCACCAACCTTGTGAAATACTCGAAAAACTTTTTCAAGTACACATGCTTTGCGACCTGCATTTACCATAATGCTTTGGGGCGAACCTGCTGGGGGGTGAAGCAGTGTGATCCCACATTGGTTTCCTGTTTAAAATGCTCCCTCGAGCCGCTTGAGCTGACTAGCTCGTGGAGAGGCACCTGCGCGCCTTGAGAGGTACTGTGACCCGAGAACACTTTGGCAGCCTGCTCAGCAACCCCAAATATTTGAATTGCCTAATCTCTACTGACGACGGATGAGAATCCAGAAACACATATATAGAGATGGCCAGTACTAATCTGCACCAACCTGGTGAAATACTCGAAAAACTTTTGCAAGTACACACGCTTGGCGAACTGCATTTACCATAATGCTCAGGGGCGAACCTGCTGGGGGGTGAAGCAGTGTGATCCCACATTGGTTTCCTGTTTAAAAGGCTCCCTCGAGCTGCTTGAGCTGACGACCTCGTGGAGAGGCTCCTGCGCGCCTGGAGAGGTACTGTGACCCGAGAACAATTTGGCAGCCTGCTCAGCAACCCCAAATATTAGAATTGTCTAATCTCTACTGACGACGGATAAGAATCCAGAAACACGTCTATAGAGATGGCCAGTACTAATCTGCACAAACCTGGTGAAATAATCGAAAAACGTTTGCATGTACACACGCTTGGCGAACTTCATTTACCATAATGCTTAGGGGCTGAACCTGCTGGGGGGTGAAGCAGTGTGATCCCACATTGGTTTTCTGTTTAAAAGGCTCCCTCGAGCCGCTTGAGCTAACGAGCTCGTGGAGAGGCACCGGCGCGCCTTGAGAGGTACTGTGACCCGAGAACACTTTGGCAGCCTGCTCGGCAACTCCAAATATTTGAATTGTCTAATCTCTACTGACGACGGATAAGAATCCAGAAACACGTCTATAGAGATGGCCAGTACTAATCTGCACCAACCAGGTGAAATACTCGAAAATCTTTTGCAAGTACACACGCTTAGCGAACTGCATTTACCATAATGCTTAGGGGTGAACCTGCTGTGGGGTGAAGCAGTGTGATCCCACATTGGTTTCCTGTTTAAAAGGCTCCCTCGAGCCGCTTGAGCTGACGAGCTCGTGGAGAGGCACCGGCGCGCCTTGAGAGGTACTGTGACCCGAGAACACTTTGGCAGCCTGCTCAGCAACCCCAAATATTTGAATTGCCAAATCTCTACTGACGACGGATAAGAATCCAGAAACACGTGTATAGAGATGGCCAGTACTAATCTGCACCAACCTGGTGAAATACTCAAAAAACTTTTGCAAGTACACACGCTTGGCGAACTGCATTTACCATAATGCTTAGTGGCGAACCTGCTGGGGGGTGAAGCAGTGTGATCCCACATTGGTTTCCTGTTTAAAAGGCTCCCTCGAGCCGCTTGAGCTGACGAGCTTGTGGAGAGCCACCTGCGCGCCTTGAGAGGTACTGTGACCGGAGAACACTTTGGCAGCCTGCTCAGCAACCCCAAATATTTGAATTGCCTAATCTCTACTGACGACGGATAAGAATCAAGAAACACGTGTATAGAGATGGCGAGTACTAATCTGCACCAACCTGGTGAAATACTCGAAAAACATTTGCAAGTACACACGCTTGGCGAACTGCATTTACCATAATGCTCAGGGGCGAATCTGCTGGGGGGTGAAGCAGTGTGATCCCACATTGGTTTCCTGTTTAAAAAGCTCCCTCGAGCCGCTTGAACTGACGAGCTCGTGGAGAGGCACCTGCGCGCCTTGAGAGGTACTGTGACCCGATAACACTTTGGCAGCCTGCTCAGCAACCCCAAATATTTCAATTGCATAATCTCTACTGACGATGGATAAGAATCCAGAAACACGTGTATAGAGATGGCCAGTACTAATCTGCACCAACCTTGTGAAATACTCGAAAAACTTTTTCAAGTACACATGCTTTGCGACCTGCATTTACCGTAATGCTTTGGGGCCAACCTGCTGTGGGGTGAAGCAGTGTGATCCCACATTGGTTTCCTGTTTAAAATGCTCCCTCGAGCCGCTTGAGCTGACTAGCTCGTGGAGAGGCACCTGCGCGCCTTGAGAGGTACTGTGACCCGAGAACACTTTGGCAGCCTGCTCAGCAACCCCAAATATTTGAATTGCCTAATCTCTACTGACGACGGATAAGAATCCAGAAACACGTGTATAGAGATGGCCAGTACTAATCTGCACCAACCTGGTGAAATACTCGAAAAACTTTTTCAAGTACACACGCTTGGCGACCTGCATTTACCATAATGCTTAGGGGCGAACCTGCTGGGGGGTGAAGCAGTGTGATCCCACATTGTTTTCCTGTTTAAAAGGCTCCC
Source organism: Calotriton arnoldi (assembly GCA_963921515.1). Taxonomy (NCBI): domain Eukaryota; kingdom Metazoa; phylum Chordata; class Amphibia; order Caudata; family Salamandridae; genus Calotriton; species Calotriton arnoldi. The sequence goes on from CAWUFW010008888.1 coordinate 834,708, forward strand.
TCGAGCCGCTTGAGCTGACGAGCTCGTGGAGAGGCACCTGCGCGCCTTGAGAGGTACTGTGACCCGAGAAGACTTTGGAAGCCTGCTCTGCAACCCCAAATATTTGAATTGCCTAATCTCTACTGACGACGGATGAGAATCCAGAAACACGTGTATAGAGATGGCCAGTACTAATCTGCACCAACCTGGTGAAATACTCGAAAACCTTTTGCAAGTACACACGCTTGGCGAACTGCATTTACCATAATGCTCAGGGGCGAACCTGCTGGGGGGTGAAGCAGTGTGATCCCACATTGGTTTCCTGTTTAAAAGGCTACCTCGAGCCGCTTGAGCTGACAAGCTCGTGGAGAGGCACCTGCGCGCCTTGAGAGGTACTGTGACCCGAGAACACTTTGGCAGCCTCCTCAGCAACCCCAAATATTTGAATTGCCTAATCTCTACTGACGACAGATAAGAATCCAGAAAAACGTGTATAGAGATGGCCAGTACTAATCTGCACCAACCTGGTGAAATACTCGGAACAAAATTGCAAGTGCACACGCTTGGCGAACTGCATTTACCATAATGCTTAGGGCGCACCTGCTGGGGGTGAAGCAGTGTGATCCCACATTGGTTTCCTGTTTAAAAGGCTCCCTCGAGCCGCTTGAGATGACGAGCTCTTGGAGAGGCACCGGCGCGCCTTGAGAGGTACTGTGACCCGAGAACACTTTGGCAGGCTGCTCAGCAACCCCAAATATTTGAATTGCCTAATCTCTACTGACAACGGATAAGAATCCAGAAACACGTGTATAGAGATGGCCAGTACTAATCTGCACCAACCTGGTGAAATACTCGAAAAACTTTTGCAAGTACACACGCTTGGCGAACTGCATTTACCATAATGCTCAGGGGCGAACCTGCTGGGGGGTGAAGCAGTGTGATCCCACATTGGTTTCCTGTTTAAAAGGCTCCCTCGAGCCGCTTGAGCTGACGAGCTCGTGGAGAGGCTCCTGCGCCCCTTGAGAGGTACAGTGACCCGAGAAGACTTTGGCAGCCTGCTCAGCAACCCCAAATATTTGAATTGCCTAATCTCTACTGACGACGGATAAGAATCCAGAAACACGTGTATAGAGATGGCCAGTACTAATCTGCACCAACCTGGTGAAATACTCAAAAAACTTTTGCAAATACACACGCTTGGCGAAGTGCATTTACCATAATGATTAGGGGAGAACCTGCTGGGGGGTGAAGAAGTGTGATCTCACATTGGTTTCCTGTTTAAAAGGCTCCCTCGAGCCACTTGAGCTGACGAGCTTGTGGAGAGCCACCTGCGCGCCTTGAGAGGTACTGTGACCGGAGAACACTTTGGCAGCCTGCTCAGCAACCCCAAATATTTGAATTGCCTAATCTCTACTGACGACGGATAAGAATCCAGAAACACGTGTATAGAGATGGCCAGTACTAATCTGCACCAACCTGGTGAAATACTCGAAAAACTTTTGCAAGTACACACGCTTGGCAAACTGCATTTACCATAATGCTTAGGGGCGAACCTGCTGGGGGGTGAAGCAGTGTGATCCCACATTGTTTTCCTGTTTAAAAGGCTCCCTCGAGCCGCTTGAGCTGACGAGCTCGTGGAGAGGCACCTGCGCGCCTTGAGAGGTACTGTGACCCGAGAAGACTTTGGCAGCCTGCTCAGCAACCCCAAATATTTGAATTGCCTAATCTCTACTGACGACGGATGAGAATCCAGAAACACGTGTATAGAGATGGCCAGTACTAATCTGCACCAACCTGGTGAAATACTCGAAAACCTTTTGCAAGTACACACGCTTGGCGAACTGCATTTACCATAATGCTCAGGGGCGAACCTGCTGGGGGGTGAAGCAGTGTGATCCCACATTGGTTTCCTGTTTAAAAGGCTCCCTCGAGCCGCTTGAGCTGACGAGCTCGTGGAGAGGCTCCTGCGCCCCTTGAGAGGTACTATGACCCGAGAACATTTTGGCAGCCTGCTCAGCAACCCCAAATATTTGAATTGTCTAATCTCTACTGACGACGGATAAGAATCCAGAAACACGTCTATAGAGATGGCCAGTACTAATCTGCACCAACCTGGTGAAATAATCGAAAAACTTTTGCATGTACACACGCTTGGCGAACTGCATTTACCATAATGCTTAGGGGCGAACCTGCTGGGGGGTGAAGCAGTGTGATCCCACATTGGTTTTCTGTTTAAAAGGCTCCCTTGAGCCGCTTGAGCTGACGAGCTCGTGGAGAGGCACCGGCGCGCCTTGAGAGGTACTGTGACCCGAGAACACTTTGGCAGCCTGCTCGGCAACTCCAAATATTTGAATTGTCTAATCTCTACTGACGACGGATAAGAATCCAGAAACACGTCTATAGAGATGGCCAGTACTAATCTGCACCAACCTGGTGAAATACTCGAAAATCTTTTGCAAGTACACACGCTTGGCGAACTGCATTTACCATAATGCTTAGGGGTGAACCTGCTGTGGGGTGAAGCAGTGTGATCCCACATTGGTTTCCTGTTTAAAAGGCTCCCTCGAGCCGCTTGAGCTGACGAGCTCGTGGAGAGGCACCGGCGCGCCTTGAGAGGTACTGTGACCCGAGAACACTTTGGCAGCCTGCTCAGCAACCCCAAATATTTGAATTGCCAAATCTCTACTGACGACGGATAAGAATCCAGAAACACGTTGTTAGAAATGGGATCTCTGGTTGGCTAAGGCTTGCGCCAAAGCCAGGCAGAGACCACCACTCTAGTCAGGGCGAGGGAGTTACACGCCGACGATAACCCCTGCTCACCCCTTGGTAGCTTGTCACGAGCAGTCAGGCTTATCCCGGAGGCAATGTGTAAAGCGTTTGCGCAGCACACTCACACAGCAGCAACACACTAGGCACACCACAAAAGGAACTCCACACAAGGTTATATAAAAATAGCCTTTGTATTGTCATAAATACATTAGAAACATAACCACATAATATACGGTGTGCCAACTGGCACTAGGCAATATTCACAGGGGACTATTTACACACGACAGGGCCAATGGGGCCACTGTCACAAATCACCAATTGTAAATGTAGCACAAATAATAAATGTAGCGCACAACCAGTAACTACTGGTACAGTTAGGAACTTAGCACGAGATCCTGTAACATACAAGATGGGACACCTAAATCACATTAGGCATAAATCATCCTAAGCATAAATGCATTATACCATCTCATCAGGCCTAAACATCACAGCATGACATTTAACGCAATAGGCTTTACAGTAGGCATCACCAGCATAAACCCCTTAGGAAATAGTTAGCCTAAACCCAGTATGCCCCAATCGGGGCACAACGCACTGACGCTGACCCCAGGCCAACTGACCTCTCACAGGGGCTCAAATGCCCTATGTCCAACAGTGTCAGGGCTGGCTGCACATGCAGCCAAAGTAGAGTGCGCAAAAGTTCAGGCCTAAACGTGGCAGCTGCCGCTAATTGCGGTGCAGCTGTGCAGCAAGATGCGGGCACCGGCACTCCTGTGCCCTTAGTCCCCACTGGGACTTGGCAAAACAAATGTGCCCCCCAAGAAATATGGCGCTGGTACCACAGTGCCCTGAGTCCCCCCACTGGGACTCTTCCCACAAATGGCTCTGGCCTAAACGTTGCAGCTGCCGCTAACTGCGTGCAGCTGTGAAGAACTATAGGCACTGGCACTTCGGTGCCCTCTGGACCCCCACTGGGGCCCTGCAAACAATGTGCCCCCAAGCGTTGCAGCTGCCTGCGCTCTCGCAGGGCAGCTGAGATTAGCAGTGAAAACACGGGCACCACGGTGCCTCTGGACCCCCACTGGGGCCCTAAGAATAAATTATGGCCAACGTTGTAGTTGCCCGCCACGGCGGCGCAACTGAGGTAAATAAACCAGAACTGGCACCACTGTGCCGCCTGAGCCCCTCTTCTGGGACTCAGATACAACTTGCCCAAGTCGTTGCAGTTGCCCGCTAAGCAACTGAGAAAATAACTGGTAGGCACTGGCACCTGTGGTGCCTCTGGGGCTCCTAACAACAATTGTCCCCCAACGTTGGAGCGGCCCGCTCTCCTGCGGGTCCGCTCGGGAAAACAGGCACCGGCCAGGTGCAACACCGAGTCCCCCCACTCACCGGACTCTCTGGGGAAGCTCACCTCTCTCTTGGCTCCTCCGGGCTCTCCTCCCTCGCTGGGGAGGCGTCATCTGTCTCCGCCCAGTCCACCTTCCCCAGACTTCACAAAGAGCCAGCGAGGTGCTTCTTCTTCTCGCCAGTGCGGG